>CATOZX010000018.1:0-60137 GCA_954871355.1 Cabera pusaria | reverse complement strand
TACAATTAGGCAAATTAAAAGGCACCGACATAGTTAGAACCACAAGAAAATACAACACGAAAAAAGCAAATTGGAATGAGTTTGATAGTAAACTTAACCAATTTAAAATAGAGAATAAACTAAACATTGAACAAATAGAAAAAATAAACACCAAGGAACAAATCGAAATAGCAATTAAAGAATTCACATTAGCAATCACTACAGCGACCAACCACTCTATTCCAAAAATTAAAAACAAAGATAAACTCATAATTCCATGGTGGACTACCGAGCTCGAAGAGATGAAGAAAGAAGTCACCACCAGGAAACATAGAATCCGATGCGCAGCACCAGTCCGAAGAGCGAAGGTGGTCGGCGAGTACCTAAAAAAGAAAAATGAATACGAGATGGCGGCACAAACGGCTCAGGTCGAAAGCTGGAAGAAGTTCTGTGGGAAGCAGGATAGAGAGAGTATCTGGGACGGGATATACAGGGTAATAGGGAGAACAAAAAGAAGGGAGGAAGATCTGCCGCTAGAAGACAAAGGCAAAATGTTGGATTCCAAAGGCTCTGCAAAGCTTCTTGTGGATACTTTTTATCCGCAGGACACTTGCGAAGCCGATAGTATTAAACACCGCCAAATAAGGGAGCTAGTGGAGAGAGTGAACGGTGAAGAGCAAGATAATCTTTGCGATCCACCGTTCACGCTAACCGAACTCCTTATAGCAGTAGAGGCTTTCAACCCCAAAAAAGCTCCTGGATCGGACGGTCTTACGGCCGACATCTGCAGTCGTGCTATAAAGAAGGACCCTAAAATATTCCTTACACTTGTCAACAAATGTCTGGCATTCCACCACTTCCCAACCAGCTGGAAGGAAGCAACGGTGGTTGTGCTCAGAAACCAGGTAAAGACAAGTATACTGATCCTAGATCTTATCGACCAATAGGCCTCTTGCCCGTCTTGGGAAACATATTTGAAAAAATGCTCATAACTCGTATAAAATATCACCTTATACCAAAAATCAGTACACACCAGTTTGGATTTATGCCCCAGAGAAGCACCGAAGACTCCCTCTATACCTTAATACAGTACATCCGTAAGAAACTAGACCAAAAAAGGATCGTAACTTTGGTTTCACTGGATATAGAGGGAGCCTTCGACAGCGCCTGGTGGCCTGTCATCAAAGTCCGACTAGCAGAAGAAAATATTCCGATAAACCTAAGACGGGTAATTGATAGCTATTTGGAAAACAGGAGTGTTAAGGTAAGATACGCAGGAGAGGAAAGCGCAAAGAAAACCAGCAAAGGATGTGTCCAGGGCTCCATAGGGGGACCACTACTATGGAACCTGGTTCTGGACTCACTTTTGAAAGGTCTAAACAAGCGAGGCGACTATCATCAAGCTTTTGCTGATGATGTCGTTCTGATATTTGAAGGAAAGACTGCATTGGACATAGAAAGACAAGCCAATGCCACTCTCGAGTATGTGCGGACGTGGGGTGTCGACAATAAGTTAACATTTGCTGCACATAAAACGAAAGCTATGACTATTACAAGAAAACTTAAATACGACACACCGCGCCTGCACATGAACGAGATTGACATTGTAATGTCAAAGGAAATAAAAATTCTGGGTCTAACCATTGACGATAAACTAACGTTTAACACTCATGCCGGAGTTGTATGTCGAAAAGCGCTCAATCTCTATAAGCAGCTATCGAGAGCCGCAAAGATAAGCTGGGGGCTACAGCCCGAAGTTATCCGATCCATTTACACGGCTGTGGTGGAACCCACTATCTTGTATGCCGCAAGTGCATGGGCGCCTGCGACCAAAAAGATAGGAATCAGGAAGCAGTTAGATGCAGTGCAGAGGGGATTCGCGCAAAAGCTCGTAAAAGCTTACAGAACGGTCTCCCTAAACTCGGCGCTGTTGCTGGCAGGGCTGCTCCCGCTCGATATCAGAGTCAGGGAAGCGGCCTTGCTCTACGAAACAAAAAAAGGCCTTTCACAAGCAGTAATAGGAGACCGGGAGATGGAGACCCCTGTAGCTTTCGAGGACTTGAAC
The DNA here is from genome assembly GCA_954871355.1 of Cabera pusaria. Taxonomy (NCBI): domain Eukaryota; kingdom Metazoa; phylum Arthropoda; class Insecta; order Lepidoptera; family Geometridae; genus Cabera; species Cabera pusaria. Next base: position 58,093 of record CATOZX010000018.1, on the reverse strand, counting down.
CATCCTGCAGAGATGAAAGGGCTGCATTTTACTTGCTTGGTTGGCGATACAGCACTGAACCAGAACGACAGCAATGACCTAAAAATATATACTGATGGCAGCAAACTTGAGGGGAAAGTAGGCGCGGCATTGTCCCTATGGGACAATGACGCAGAAACAAGTACCCGAAAGTTTAAACTGGAACAGTGCTGTACCGTATATCAGGCGGAGATGCTGGCCTTGTTCGAGGCGACTAAGCTGGCGTTGAAAAACAAAGCACGAAACTGCAATATCTATAGCGACTCTAGATCCGCACTAGAAACTGTCGTCAATAACGTTTCCCTCCATCCCCTAGCAGTACAAACAAGAGAAAATTTGTACAAAATCAAGGATAGCGGAAAAACCATCAACCTATTCTGGGTAAAGGCTCATGCGGGGCTGGAGGGAAACGAGAGAGCCGACGAATTGGCAAAAAGTGCAGCGCTCCATACAAAGACCAAAGCGCATTACGATAGGTGTCCGGTTTCATTCGTCAAGCGACAAATCCGATTGGAATCGCTTGACGAATGGAACCGGCGCTATAAAGATGGAGAAACTGCTTCTACAACGAAGATATTCTTCCCGGATGCTATAGCGGCATATAAAATAGTGAAAAAATTGAAACTTGATCCCTTAATTGTTCAGTGCTTAACAGGCCATGAGGGATTTTCCTCATATTTATTTAAATTTAAGTGTAAGGATAGTCCCGTGTGCCCATGTGACCAGCAAACAGACGAAAGCGCCCTGCATGTAATTACAGAATGTCCTATTTACAGCAAGAGCAGATTCGATACTGAGCAGGAAACAGGCTATGTAATAAATAAAGAAAACTTATGTAAAATAATAGTTGATAAGGATATTAGATGTAAGTTTATAAATTATTGTAAGAGCGTAGTTAGCAAAGTTGTAGCAAAAAATAAGTAGTAATAAGGCAATGTCATATAATATATTTAATTATATATATATAGACATTTAGATTTAAATAGCAATAAATAGAAAAGTAAGAATAATTTGTAAACAAAATTCACTCTGTAAATAGTTTTTTAAACCCGACATGTACTAGACAATAAGGAAGTAAAATGTACAAAGAACAGAAATAAACAAGAGTAGGACTAGTAGAATTGGAAACCCACCAATTAATGTGTGACAGACTGAAGAAAGTAAGAAAGACACAGTATGAGGAATGGAAGTGACCCGATGAAAGTGAAACTAGGCATGAAAGAGTCTCGTCCTAGTAATCATAAGGGATGTGCTCAAATATCATTCCGACGCAGTGATAGTAGAGAATTTGCTATCTCAAAACAAACATATACTGCGAGGCGTCGGAACGAAGGAGAGCACAATCCGGGTGAAATATAGGAAACAGGCTAGGAACAACCTGGAGTGCCATCCGGTGCTGGAGGTCTCCCCGGAGATCCACAAGCGCCTTGTGGAGGAGGGGAAGGTATATATTGGACTCCAACGGCGGCCAGTATATGACCAATCCCCTCTGGTCCAATGCACGAAATGCCTTGGCTACGGACACACAAAGGCCATCTGCCAGGAAAAAGACAACCTCTGCAGCCACTGCGGAGGTAAACACTCCTGGCAAGGACAGGCAGGAGGGGAAACCCCCAAATGCAAGAACTGCACAAAGGCGCACGGTCCAGCAGCGGACACGGCACATAATGCGTTCAGCGCAAGCTGCATGGAAAAACAAAAGTGGGATGCAATAGCGCGAACCCGCATCAACTACTGCTAAGGGCGACCAAGAGAACAACCAAAACAGCTCAACCCTCCCAGATGCTGGCACAAGCAGGTTACGGATCATCCAGGTTAACCTGCGTCGGTGCAAAAAAGCAACCCACGAACTCCATCAGGTGGCAAAGGCAAAGGTATTTCAATCGCCCTAGTACAGGAGCCATACGTTGGCGCAAGTGGCGTATTGAAACAAAACCCAGGCACTCAAGTCATCCAGTGCACCTTAAACCGTCAAACACCAGTGAAGGCAGCGATCATCGTCTTCGGCGATCGGCTGGAAGTCATTCATGACCCACAGCTGGTGACGGAGACGGAGGTCGCTGTGTTACTGGTGGCGGGCCACCTGAAACTAGGAGTAGTGTCAGTCTATCTGGACGGGAAAGAAGACATAGAGCCATACTTGGATCGCATAAAGGCAGCGAGCGGGAAACTGCCGACTAAAAACATCCTGGTCGGCGGAGACGTGAACGCCTGGAGTCACTGATGGGGCAGCAGAACGGAGAACGCCAGAGGAGAAGCCTATAATACCCTCCTTAACGAAATGGAACTGCAGATCCTCAACACGGGAGATATTCCAACCTTCGAGGAGAACTGGGGAGACAGGCTCTATACAAGCTGTGTAGACGTCACAGCTTGTAGCTTGTCACTGCTAGACAAGGTCGAAAACTGGACAGTAAACCGAGATCTAACTACTTCAGACCACAATCCAATGCCATTACCTTCGAAGTACGTCTGAAAGGGCGCCTGCAGGAAGGAAGCCTGCAGGAAGGCCTGTGGAAGGATTTCGACCTAACCTAAGGTTTTTTTTTTTTTTTTTTTTGTGTACCTGCGCCCTCCAACGAAATTGGAGCCTATTGCTACTTGTCTCTTCCATACTATTTCTCGCATTTTATCGGAATCCTCAGTCATACCTCATACTGTATCTTTCTTGCATTCATTCTCTTTCGTACTTAATTGGTGGGTTTGCCAATTCTAATTTCCCTATACTTTACTTATTCACAATGATTTTTATAGGGCGAGGGGTTTAAAGGTTTATACATATTTTCTTTTCTTGTTTGGTTTACATTTTTTCTTATACCTAGATTAGTGCTGACAATGCTATATGCACTATGAGTATATTTTCAAATATACTTTAGTGCATAATTTAATCTACTTATTCTTTTTTATTACAATTTGGACTATTTCTTTACAATATGTTATGAACTTATCTCTAGTTTTATTATCTTCTATGATTTTACATAAATTATTTATGTTTACATCAATATCGAGTTCTTGTTCGATGTTGAACCTTTTCCTACTGTAAATGGGACAGTCCGCTACTACGTGCAAAGCACTCTCTTCAATGCCTGGGTCACAAGGACACTGTGGGCTCTCCTTGCACTTAAATCTATATAAGTACGAGGAGAACCCTCCATGTCCCGTCATTAGTTGTGTCACTATCGGGTCTGTCCTAATTTTCTTAACTATACGGTACGCCGCGATTGCATCGGGGAAGAATCTTTTGGTTGTCGAGGCCGTTTCGCTGTTTTTGTATCGCCTGTTCCATTCGTCAAGAGACTCCGATCGGATTCGTCTCTTGACAAATGAAACAGGGTATTTATCGTAATGTGGTTTTACTTTTACTTGCAGTGCTGCTTGTTTCGCGAGTTCATCGGCCCGTTCGTTGCCCTCCAACCCCGCATGCGCCTTGATCCAGAAGAGGCGAAGTGCTCTACCGCTTTTTGTAATTTCTCTAATGTTAGCTCTGGCTTGGACTGCTAGGGGGTGGAGGGAAGCGTTGTTTGTGACAGTTTGTAGCGCGGATCTTGAATCGCAAAAAATGTTGCAGATAGTGTTTTTGCTGCGTAGAGCTTTCGTCGTGGCCTCGCACAGAGCAAGCATTTCGGCCTGATAGACAGTGCAGTTCGGCTCTAGCTTTAACTTTCGGGTACTGATCTCCGCTCCATTGTCCCACAGGGACAACGCCGCGCCGACTTTCCCCTCCAGTTTACTGCCATCCGTGTAGATTTTAAGGCCATTACTGCTGTGTTCTTGCACTGCTGCACTGTCTGTCAAGCAAGTAAAATGCGATTCCATGTTCTCTGCAGGATGAATTGTATCTTCGAAGGGCACAGGTTTCTCTACTTCCCGATCTCCTATTACTTGCTGGGAATATCCTTTCTTTATTTCAAAAAGCAAGGCCGCTTCCCTGATTCTAATGTCAAGGGGAAGCAGCCCAGCAAGTAATAACGCCGAGTTGAGAGAGACGGTCCTGTATGCCTTGACAATTTTCTGTGCGAAGCCACGCTGCACTGCGTCCAACTGCTTCATAATACCTAATTTACTTGTCGCTGGAGCCCACGCTGCAGCTGCGTACATCACAGTTGGCTCAACAACTGCTGTGTAAATAATTTTTAACACTTCCGGCTGCAGTCCCCAGTTTGTTTTCGCAGCTCTCGACAACTGTTTATAGAAATTGAGGGCCTTACGGCAGACATTTGCGACGTGTGCGTTAAATGTCATTTTGTCGTCGATGGTCAGACCTAGTATCTTCATTTCTCTGGACATGCTAATGCCGACCCCGCCCATGTTCAGACGTGGTGTGTCGTACTTTAATTTTCGCGTTATGACCATCGCGTTGGTCTTTTGCGGTGCAAAACGTAGTTTATTTCTGACACCCCACGCCTGAACATATTCGAGTGCGGCATTCGCACGTTCCTGGATTTCAGATGCCGTCTCTCCATCGAAGACCATAATGACATCATCCGCAAATGCCTGTGTATAATCACCTCTTTTTTTAAGGCCCTTGAGAAGGGGATCCAGGATCAGATTCCACAGCAGTGGCCCTCCTATCGATCCTTGGACACAACCCTTGTCTGTCCGCTTTGTAAATTCCTCTCCGGCGTACCTGACTGTGACCTCTCTATTGCTAAGGTAACTATCGAAAACTTTTCGCAGATTTTTTGGGCAGCCCTCTTCTGCCAGTCGGATTCTTATGGCCGGCCACCAGGCGCTGTCGAAGGCTCCCTCTATATCCAATGAAACTAGTGTTACTATTCTTTTTTGTACTATCTTAGAACGAATTCGTTGCATTAGGATGTAGAGGGAGTCTTCGGTGCTTTTCTGGGGCATGAATCCGTTACTGGTGTGTACTCAGTCTCGGTATGAGGTGATGCTTTAATCTCGCCACCAGCATCTTTTCGTAGACCTTGCCCAGAACTGGCAGTAGCCCTATAGGCCTATATGATTTGGGGAGAGTATATCTGTCTTTACCAGGCTTTTTGAGTATCACCACTGTTGCAATCTTCCATATTTTCGGGAACAGGTGATACGTTAAGCACTTGTTCAGGATACTCAGGAACAAGCATGGGTCGTTTGTGATCGCGCGATTGCAGATGTCCGCGGTGAATCCATCTGCTCCGGGGGCTTTTTTAGGATTAAAGGTGTTTATCGCCATAAAGAGTTCGCTTACTGTGAACGGCGGATCACAAGAGTTATCTTGGTTTCCGGCGTTCACGACTTCCGCTAGTTCTCTGATACAGCGATGTTCAGTGCTGTCGCTATCTTTGAGGTCTTCCGGAAAGAACGTCTGCGCTAGTAGTTTCACAGAACCTTTTGCGTCAAGCACTTTTCCTTCTTTTTCTAGTAATACATCCTCTTCCCTACTTTTGGTCCTTCCTATCACTCTATAGATATTGTCCCAGACCCCTTCCCTATCTTGCTTTCCACAGAACTCTTTCCAGCTATCAATCTCTGCCTTCTGCGCCTCCAGCTCGTACTCTTCTTTGTATTTTAGATATTCCGCGACGACTTTCGCTCTACGGACTGGTGCCGCGTTACGAATCCTGTTTTTTTCTGGTGGCGACTCCCTTCTTCATGTCTTCAAGCTTCTTGGACCACCACGGGATAGTTAAGGTTTCTTGAGTTTTCTTGCTCGGTATTGATTGTTTGCATGCTTCGGTTATAATTTTCGAATAATTTTCTACTATAAGCTCTATTTCTTCTTTATTATTTATTTGCTCTATATCGTCTATGTTTAGTTTATGTGTTCCTTTTAATTGGTTGATTTTCTTACGAAATTCCTCCCAATTCGCTTTTTTGGTATTATATTTCCTAGTTGTTCTGATGATGTTTATGCCTTTGGATTTGTGAAGTTGGATGTTAAAAGTTATCCCGCTGTGGTCCGAGCTCGTTAGAGTTTCATCTACTTTCCAGTCTGCCACCAGATCCAACATGTCCGTGGAACACGCCGTTACGTCGACGAAGCTGGAGTACCTTTGTTCTCCTCTGATGGTGTCAAAGGTAGGAGTGTTGCCCGTGTTGAGCACATGGAGGCCCAGGTCATTCAGAGTTCCTATCATGTCCTCTCCTCTTTGGTCCATTTTTAAACTGCCCCACCAAGAACTCTTCGCATTCGAGTCCCCTCCTATGAGTACCCTCCTTGGGCCGAGTTTGTCGTATACCTTCGCCAACTGTTCGAGGTATGGGACAATCGGTTGGTCCGGCTCGAAGTAGTAGGAGACTAGGGTGATCTCCCAGGCACTGGTCCGGATACCCACCACAACGATGTTATTTGTGGTGAGTTCCGGGTGTTGGATGATGTCTAGCGTAGAGTCAAAAACGGCTATCGCTGCTTTGACACATCCTCCGTCCGGTCCAGTGTTCTGGAAGACACGCACTCCCCTACGACTCCTGACGCCTCGTCCTGCCCCAACGTATGGCTCCTGAAGTAATGCTACTGCGACTTTTCTGTGCTCCGCCTCTATCATAAGCTCGTTAGTGGCCAGCTTCTTCCTCTGTAGGTTGGCTTGCATAAACTTGTATAGCGCAACTTTAGCAGTATGCTACGGTGGACCTGGCTAACAATTCCCATTTCCGTCTCACCGGGCATTCCTGACTAAACGCGTTGTGGTCAACCTTGTGTGCTTTCACTTTTATACAGTTTATGCATCCAGGAGGTGTGCCCGCCAGCCATTCTGAGCATTCGGCTCGCTTATGCTGTCCGCCGCAGTGGCTGCACACGTCGGCTGCATCATGACAGAATCGCCGACTGTGACCATACCCCAAGCAGCGAGAGCACTGAATGAGGGGGGACTGGTCGGCAACCCTGACTCTCTGCAGGTCGACGTGAACTGCCCCTGCGGTAATTAAACGCTGCCATATAGCCGGGGATACTTTCACAACAATATGCGCCGTGAGAGGATTCCGTGCTCTACGCCGGTAGCGTATCTCGACTCTGTCATCTTCTTTGCTTATCCCTCTCAGGAGGTTTTCATTTTGCTCCCATACTGCCTTCACGACGGCCTCGTCAGAATTTTTCTGGAGGACGTCGAAAAGCACAATAAGGGGGTCCTTGTTTTTAACTTCCTCCACGTTTAATTGTTTTCCGTGTTCCTGTATCCTGTTCTTCTTTCTTGTTGTCCTGTTCTTCGTTCTTCTTTTTGGATCTCTGCCTGGCTTTTGCAACCGATAATAACCTTTCGGTCTTTCGCTTTTCTTAGCCTGTCCACCTTTACCCAGCCATCTTCCGCATTTACGGCTTCTCTAATTTTTTCGATGACTTCTTCGCCGCTCTCTGTGTCGTCCGTGGAAGTCACCACAACCGAGTGCAGTGCTGTCTGCTGCGGGAGATTTCTCTCACTGCTGCTGCCAGCGGCTACACTTGCGTATGTGGTGCCCTCCAAGACTTTCTGCTGCTCCTCTAATCTATCCTTTAGCTTCTCCATTCGTAGATTATTTTCATTTATAAGCCTCGCGTGGTCTTCCAGGATTTTGCAGAGATTCATTTGTTCGGGGGTGGGATGAACCGGGAGTGGGGCAGCCGAGTGCTCTACCTGCTCCACCTCTCCCACTCTATTTCCCTCCCGACAACTGCATCTTGCATTCCTTGTTTCATCTTCAGGTGGTCTTTCTTCTCTCATCTCTTCCCTTTCTTTACTCTTTCCTTTATCCAGTTTATTACAGGCTGCTAATGCCGCCTCCGACTCTTTAACGATCTTGTATAGTCGATCTAACTGTTCTAACGTGCAATCTCTAATTTCCGTTTTTGTGTTCCTGGAGCTTAAAAGCTCGGTTTTTGCTAGCGTCATACAGTACTTTGCCTCGGCGGTTCTGTTGGCAAACAGGGGTTTTGTCGATGTTGATGGGCTCTCCGATGCGTTTGTTGATGGAAGTTTTGATTTAGCCTTTGGCCCTTGCGGGATAACGGTATTCGGTTTGGTTTTTGGCGGAGCCGTTGCCACCTCTACTTTTTTAGTTATAGTTTGAGAGGGGTTCGACTGTGCTTTTGGGGTTGGCTCTCCCTGTTCTCCCTGCTTAGTAAAGGTCAAATTTAAGGATGGGTCCAACTTTGCCTTCGAGGGAGCCGCGGTCAGATCTATTTGTTTAGTTGAGATTTGGAGGGGATTCGGTGAAACCCTTCCCGTCTCTCATTCGTCTATACTATTTCTGACCTTAGTTTGCGAAGGTCCTGCTTGCGCCAAGGTCTTTGGTGAGTCGGATTTTTCATTGGTCTTTTTGACCGGAGTTCGTGCGGCGGCATACATATTGGAGGGTCGCGTTGATAATTGATTTAATAATTAAAAATTTAGTATAGTAAAATGTAAATTGTAAATAGTTGTATAAATAAATTATTTTGTAATTTTCCAAAAGGAAACGTCAATAAACAAAATGTAAATGTATTTAGAATAAGTCAAAATAAGAGTATGTTTTGAAATAACGTATTGTTTATTTGTCCAATATAAATTGGCAACGTCCAAAAGGGGCACGTCGTCAGATAAGTCCATAAAAGGCTCTGCACGCAATATACGGATGTCTTTAACAGTGATAAATGCCTAGGGTTCACAATTCACAAATTTAAATAAATAACTAATTGTAAGTAGATTCAAGTATTCTTAAGTCTTATATCTAATAAATTTGTAAAAGTTGTATATAATGTATTTGTCAGAAAAACCTGCTCTACATGTACTAATACTACGTTTGTCAATGATAATTGACCTGTAATATAAGTAGAGGGGGGCTGGGGATACGTTACCCCGAAAACCGCAGTTTTCTACGACGTCTCTGTGAGAAGTTACGGCCTCCCTCCTTTAACGTGATGACGTTTCAAGATGGCGGCCGAAACTTTCCCCAGCGATATCTCTGGGAGTTTTTATCGTAGAGCTCCGAGCGAGGGCTTGTTGGAATGGGCTTTCCGGGCTCCGTCTGATGGTGGTGTTACCTAGATTTGGTAGAGCTCTGATCTCTACCCAAATTTTTGAGTAGAGTCAGTTACCCACCCGGATGTCGAGTCCAAAGAACCCCCCCTCCAGGCTCCACCACACTCTTTATTTCAACCGTAGAACTCTATCTTTCTTTCTGCTCTACCTAGAGCAAAAAGTTTGAGACAAAAGTTTTAGCTCTCGGATAGCTATGCAAAACGTCGGAAACCCCGTCAAAATTGGCCTAATAGTCTCCGAGTTATAGATTTTAGAAAATTTTTGTGAGTTTTAGGTTACGTAATTTGAAACCGAAAATCGCCCCCCCCAATTTTGAAGATAGAATTTTGAGATATATATGGTAGTTGATTCTTGTCTAAAAAATAGGTTCTACGGTGAAATTTCTCAAAAACAACCCCTTTTTATGGTTTTACAGTACTAACAATTTTTTAACTTATAAAAGTTGTTTTGATTTTTCATCCCTTATATTTAGGTAGGTATGGGTTTTAAAATTGCAGTTTTTGCTTCGTTAAGTAGCTTGCTTATTAAACTGAGTAACTTGCTTTTAAAATTTTGAAAAGGTTGATTCCGTATAATTTTAAGAATTTTTTGAAGATATTTGCCGAAATTTGGTCTTATTTCTAGATTTATCTCTATAAAATTAACATTTTACACAAATTTAACATTAAAATTTTTTGTTAGCCTTAAATTTAGGGTTGTTAATATGATTAGTTACTAATAGCAATTTTAGCACCCTCCCCTGTCCAGGAGAATGACCATTTAAGTTAGGGGTAGTTTTTCCCTCTTTGTCTTAATTATTTAATAACTCCCTTGTTTTTAATTTCGCGAGGACGGAATTTTATGGAGTTTACAGAACACAAAAAGGGCTCTTTGCACTCTAAAATTCAGCTTCGCGAAAAGCTTAGTTTGGGACAAGGGATGTTCCAAAGTCACAATATATCAAATTTTTTGTTAATCAACCCCGATGAAAATTAAAATTATGCACATATGAAAAATTTAAACTATTTTAAACACTTAAAATTACGTCATCTACGCTTCCAAATTTTTTCAGAATTTTAGGGGTTGGTTTTCACCCTTTTTGAAAATTAGCCTAACGTTTGACTTTAGTTTCTTAAGAAACTACAGGCACTAAAATTCTGAAAATTTGGATATATGCTAAAATCAATATAAACAATTTTTTGAATAAATAAAAATACTACGTCGCAGATCTCTTTTTTAAGTTAGGGTTGTCACAAAAAATTACGATTTTTAAGAGTCTATATCTCTGTGTCCACTTAACTTTTTGAGTTTCTGAAAACGGCTCCCGGCTGCTCTTAAGGTCCTTTCGGATGCTGTGTACCAAGTTTCTCCAGAAACCAGCTGGATCGGTGACCTCGTGGCCACGTGGTTTTCGGAAAAACTGTTGTATTTCCGATATTTCCCAACGGAAAATTTTTTAGAATGGCTCGTTGGAAAGGGTTCCCAATTTCCCTAATTTGAGCAATTGAAAAAATATTGGTTGCCGATCACTTTCACGAGTTATGGTCGAAAACACTAAGAAAATTCCACTTTTGGAGGTTATAAATCACACTTTTTTCCAAATTTTTGGATTTTTATTTCACTTTTTGGATTCTCGTGTACCACTCGCGAAGCGAAACACAAAACAGTTTTCAAATTTTTGCTAGCGCGAAAAATGCCGTTTTTACCGATTTTTAAAGCGCGGAGCGGTGTAAAATCGTGGCGCTTGGGCTTACGGCTCAAGTGAGACTCCCTAACCTAAGGTTAGGTTAGGTTAGGTTAGGTTAGGTTTTTTTTTTTTTTTTTTTTTTTTTTTATAAGTAAAACTTCAAGTCTACAGACTCTGTGGTCCGTACTCTTTTTGGATTTGTTTTTTATTCAAAGTGCAGTTTGTTTTATTTTTCATGTTATTACTCCATACATCAAGTTCTAAAGCTAGTGTTAGTTGCCTATTCTAAGTGAGTCCTTAATTATTTTTTTTTATTTTTATTTTTTTTTTTTATTTTTTTTTTTTTTTTTTTTTGTGTTATTGGTTTATTAACTATATATAACTATATATTAGTATTACGACATTCATTTGTAAAAACACTAAATTTTTTCCTTACAAGCTATTGTCCCGATGTCCCTGCCTCAGACTCCGCTGGCCTTGGTGTATTTAATAGAGATTTCACGATCTCTTCGTCTCTATTTTTAATGGCCATTTTCATGTTGTGGTCGATTATGTGCCGCTCACTGGCTTCGGTCGCCCGCCGCACGAACCTGCCTATGGCATCCGAGCTGTCGTCTGTGTAGTAGGTGCAACTGGCTGTGTGTCGCGACACTGCCACCACAGCATGGGGGACGCTGTTTCGGAGCTTAGTCGACCGTTCCCTCGTCTGTACTATGATCACCGATTCATAGTTCAGTCCCTGAGCTTCGTGTACGGTTAAGGTGCAGGACCCCGTTCCGGACCCGTATCCCTTGCTGATTAGGGAGGTTTTTTCCTCCTGTGTCAGCACTAGGAATAGGGTTTGCGGAGGGTCAGTTGGTATGTTTGCACCTGTATACCTTTTCAGCTTCAGGGAACGAATACGGGATCTTGACGAGTACATGCCCGGGTACACTTCGCTCAGAGCGTATGCCACGTCCATGGGGTTTCGGTGCGTGCAAAACATCTCCTGGCTGATGGATGCCAGTATAGCGGGACTGCTGTACCTTATGTCGAAGAGGTTCTCTCTTTCGACATAAGGCAGCTGGTTGACATCTCCCACGATGACGACTTCCTCCGCCCCCAACAACCGTGATGCCATTACTATTGCCCCGAAGTGGTTCATGAGAGCTTCGTCTATGAGCAGACGCTTTTCACTCCGCTCCATGAAACCATTGGCTAGTACGGAGGCCATGGTGCGCACTTTGGATTTGACTCCATCGCCTATGCGTTGCGCTACCTTGCCTCTCAGGTCTTTGGCTGCCTCGGTTGTTGTGGTGATTATGATGTCGTTGTCAGCGTCGAATTTGTCAACAATCCACGTTGTTTTGCCGCATCCAGGTACCCCGTTGATCCAGGTGACGTTTGGCATCGTCCAGGGCTGGCTTGCCGCTGCAGGTTCATGTGGTCCCGAGATGGTTTTCGCCATCTCGAGAATTTTCTCCTGCAGCATTATCTTTGTGCACCGGGCTGTTACGACAATGGGATCGTTAGGGGGAGTCAGGAATGTTAGTTTGCCCGTCCGCTGTGTTTCCCTTTCGTTCAGGGGAACGAAACCACCCGTCGAGCTGAACGCAGCCATATACTGTCCTGACATTTTTCCCTTGATGATTTGGGATTTGTCATTGTCGTATATGGCCGCTTCCGCCTCCACGAGTTGCACGTTCAACAACCCCTCGTTTTCCCAGCGATATGCTTGCAGGATGTTTTTGCAAGTTTTAAGGTTAACTTCCCTTGTTGCTTTTTCGATCGCCAGGAATTCGAGGAGTGCGTTGGTCGCGTTGTCCGTTGGTTTCGTTGGTGGTATGAAGCTGGGCGGGCTGACTTCCCCTTTGTCTGCTCTCGTCCTTTTGGGATGTTTCGTCTTTTCGGGTTCTGAGCGAGGTGATGTGAAGTCTCGGACAGCGGCTGCCTGTCGTTCCGCTATCCTGGAGACTTTGTCTTTTTTGCTTTGGAAGACTGCGCTTATAACGTCCGTGAGAGCCCTTTTGCGTCCCGCTTGGCCAGCTGCTGCGCCCCGGTCTGCTCTCTTTCTCGCGATGGTTTTTCTGGCTTGGACTTTTTCCTGAAGACGCCTTGACCCTGTTTGTGTAATCGAGAGCGAGTGGAGATTTTCACTGGTGTTTGGGGTAGTGGTGGGGGTGGGTGCTTTGAGGTAACTTAGGTCTTCGCCTCTGTCCTCGTAAGCAACAACGTGGTGATGTGCTGAGGCTTTTATGCACCCGATGTGATCCCCCACTTCCCCTCTCTCGTACTCGACTACCATCGCGTCTACGCTGATTATGCGAGGTGTCAAAGCTTCTTCGTTGACCGCCTGTCCAATCTTTGAGAGCACCGCGTTTGCCAGTGAAAAAGGTGTTCTTGTGTCTTTGTCGATTAGTACGATCGTTTTGTTCTGTGATCGCACTAACCGACATTGGCATCCGGCTATTGTTGTTAATGCCAGCTCTTTGTACCTATTCCATTTCATGGTGGTCTTTGTGGTGCTCCCATTGAGAAGATTTGCTAGTCCGGGGGAAATTGCGACGCGGTTCTTTGCGTTTACGTTGCAGTAGCTGATACCAAGTCTTTCCGTGTTGTTGTCCATGAAAAGAGCCACTCCCCTTATACTGATGCCAGGCTCACCCCTCTCTCCGAGCTCCAATAACCGGTGTATTGGGGTTCGGTGTTGCGGGGCTCGCCGTTCATCGGGTGGGTTGTCGGTGATGGTGCTGGTGTTGGGTGGGATGGTGATTGGTGTGGGTCGTGTGGGTGTTAGGGTGCGGTGTCGTTTTGCTGCTATGGTGAACACTTTTTCGGCGTAGTTGAGGAAGTGGGTCCTGCTTCTCGGGTCTGCAATTATGGTTGACAGATTTTCTCTGGTGACATTTGAGTCTATCTGTGTCTCCAACTCATATTTTGCTGCCAGAAAGCGTGGACACTCCAGAACTACATGCCATATTGTTTCGCTGATTGTGGGATCGCATTCGCAATCTGGGCTTTCCAATAACCTGAACCTGTGCAGATACTCGGCTATCCCGCCATGCCCCGTCAAGACTTGCACTTGGGTGGGTGTCAACTTGGTCGTTCTAACTATTCGGTATGCCTTGTTGACATCCGGTAGGAATAGTTTGGTGACCCCACCTGTGCTTGAAGAGTCGTACCTGTCTTGCCATCTGCGTACCGTCTCTTCTCTGATCTTTCTCTTGACGTAGGATAACGGGATCTTGCCATAGTCCATGGTTGAGGTTGCATGCAGGGCCGCGGATTTGGCTAGCTCATCGGCTCTCTCGTTACCCGCGGTGCCTGCGTGCGCTCTCAGCCAGAATAGCCGTACTTGTCTCCCCTCTGCTTTCATTCCGCTTATGCACTCTTTGATCGTTTTTGTCAGGGGATGGGTCAATCTGGGGTTTGCCAGCAAGTCGAGCGACGATCTTGAGTCGCTCAGGATGTTAACTGTTTTGGCCTTGCTGGATTTCGCCGATTGTACCGCCCTGAAGAGTGCATAGAGTTCCGACTGGAATACTGTGCATGAGGGGTCCAGACTGAAGGTTGAGAAACATGATTCCTGGCCATCCTCCCACCATGTGAGGGCTGCGCCAACTTTTCCCTCAATTTTGCTACCGTCCGTGTAGATTTGTGGACCGGTAATTTGGTGGGAGTTCAGGGTTTCCTGGTTCATGTCCTCTAGGAGCTCGTACTCAGTTGTTTCGAGTGTCGAGGGGTGAGGTTGGTCGAGGTAGCTCACATTTTTCTCCAGTTCCCTTCCAGGTGGAATGTAGTCTGTAGACAAGCCTTTTTTCGCCATATACAGACTTGCGGCTTCCTGAATTCTCAGGTCTAGCGGCAAAGTTCCCGATAAGGCGAGTGCCGATGTGAGCGATACCGTGCGATACGCCTTGCAGATCTTCTGTGCGAAGCCCCTTTGCAGTGCTTCTAGACGATCTCTGATCATCTGAAGCTCTGTTGACTTGTACCACGCACTGGAGGCGTACATCACTATCGGCTCAATGACTGCGACATAGATGGTTCGGATTATTTCGGTGTTCAAGCCCCATGTGACTTTTGCTGCACATGCCAGTTGTTTGTATATTCCGGAGACTTTTCTGCAAGTTGAATTTACATGTGGGAGGAAATTCAACTTGCGGTCTATTATGAGGCCTAGGAGTTTCACCTCGTCGACGAGGTTCAGCCTGCAGCCCGACATGTGAATAACTGGGGGGTCGTAACGCAGTTTCTTCGTTATCAGCATCACGTTTGTTTTGTGCGCTGCGAAGTTTAACTTGTTCATTTTCCCCCAGTTTGCCACTGTTTCGAGTACTGAGTTTGCTGATTCCTCCAAGGCGCTGACTTCGTGTCCGGAAAATACGATAACCCCGTCGTCCGCGAAAGCTTGGCAGTATACTTCCTCGCCAGATAGTTTCTGCAACAGCGGATCTAGAATTATGTTCCAGAAAGTCGGTCCACCGATGGAGCCTTGGACACATCCTTTCGTGGTACATCTCTCGCTTGTTGCTCTGGCATAGTTGACCACGATCTTTCGGTCACTAAGGTAGGAGTTGATTACTGCGTAAAGATTTTTTGGACATTTCTTACGACTGCGTGGATATTAAAACGGCTTTTTGGACTCACTGTTTTGCTTGGCTCTATTGAGGGTCAAAGTCTTCGCCTTCCTGCTCCTGAACCCTTGGTTACACAGACTTGCGCACACGAATCCTGGCGAGTCACACACTTGTTTAGACCACAGAATCACTTTTAGACGCGTAGCTCAAAAAAAACCTATTTTTAGGAATTTTTTCCGCGGAGCTGATGTTATTTCGGTCGTGTTTCGACGTGTACTGGGTTAGGTTAGGTTAGGTTAGGTTAGGTTAGGTTAGGTTGGGGGACCCCCCACAGTGCTTGCGTCCTCGTCGCGTCCCCTGGGCAACGACCCGGTTCTGACCACCGTAACGGAGTGGCAGGCCGTGGCTCGGCTAAAGAGCACTGTACCGTCGCAGCTTGTATGCGGATAACTGCGACACCTGCGGAGGCAATGCCAAAACCTACGCGGGATGCCTTCGGGCGTTTCATTCCAAAAGGCCCTTCTCAGGGCCAACCCAAAGGCTCTTCTCAGGGCCAACCAGAAGGCCCTTCTCAGGGCCATCCTGACGAAGTTGCGTCAGCGCCGGAGGCTAGCTGCGCACCATCTGCAGCTAGCGTCTGTTGCAGGGTGGACGAAATGTCGGACTCCGACAATGAGTTGTTTGAGTCCGACGCTGGTCCCTCGGCAGTAGATGGTCGCCAGGAGTCTCGGAAGCGGGCCTTTTTAAAGAACAGTTCTGAAGGCTCCTCGGACTCGTCTCAGAAGCCGAAGAAGAAGACAAGGGGCAAAAAGTCTCTGGCGGACTCGCATGACGTGGGTCTAGCAGATGCTCAACTCCAGCTAGACCTGGCTCGGCGGGTGCAACTCCAACAAGACCTGGAGGAGAAGGTTGCCACCAGGGAGCAACAGACGCGGGTCGATCGGGCTAAGTCCGGGTACGGAGCGTCTAGCGTAAACTACACGGACTACTCCCTGGCCGAGCTGGAGCTGATGGCTCAGGAGGACAAGGAGGAGATATTGGATGTGGCCTCCAGGTCCTCAAATTTAAAAGGGACCTTCCAAAAGTCCCTAAAATGCAGGGCCGCGAGCATGCGCGGCATAGTATCGGAGTTGGTGCAGCGTAAGACTACCGACGAAACGCGGCAACTGCAGGCGAAAGTTGATCGCCTGCAGTCAGAAGTCAGTCAGCTTCACACGAAGCTGGCCGAAGCCACAGCCCGGCCTGCTCAGGCTGACTTGGCATCTCCAGCTGAAGACCCCAACCTTGAGGATATTATCCGCAAGGTTGTCATGGAGGAAAGGGCCTTCACGAGAGCATGTTTCGCTGGCATCGAAGACCGGCTCTTGCCGGAAAAACGCCTCCGACCGCTACTCGCGGCAGACAAGAGGCAGCACGAGTCGGGGCCATCCCCCCCCGATGGAGGACGCCCTTCTCCCTTCCACCACCCCATCTAATCAGGAAAGATGGACGGAGGTTGTCAGCAAGGGGAAGAGCAAGGCCAAGAAGACGGCCAAAAAGCCGGCCGCCTCTTCCGCTCCCACCATTGCCCTTCCCAGCTTGTCCCAGTCGACCGGCAAGGGAAAGGGAAAGGGAAAAGGGAAGAAAACGGTCCCAAAGACCGCCACCGCTGCTCCTGCATCCAAGAGGGCCCCCGCCGGGGTGAGAAGGAACTTGGTTCCTTCCAAGACCTCAGCCGTGACGGTGACACTCACTGCGGAAGCTGCGGAGCGGGGAGAGACTTATAGCTCCGTACTCGTGCGGGCTCGTGCTAACGCCGATCCCGCCCAACTGGGGATCGGCGCAGTCACGTGCCGCCGGACCCAAGCCGGAGCTCGAATTTTCGAGTTCTCGGGAGCGCAGGGCAGCGCTAACGCGGACCTCTTTGCAACCAAGTTGCAAGAGGCCATCGCGGACGCTGCCAAAATTGCAAGGCCCGTCAAGACTGTGACCTTAGAGGTGACCGATTTGGACGATTCGGTCACCAAAGAGGAAGTTGTGGCGGCGGTCGCAGCAATAGGGGGCTGCAACGTCACAGCGGTACAAGGCCGGAGCATCAGACCCGGTCGTGGTGGCATGGGCACCATTCGCCTTGAGTGCCCAGTCACCGCGGCTAAAGTCGTCCTCGCCAAGGGACGGCTTCCTGTTGGCTTCAGCTCGAGTGTGGTCCGAGCACTTGTAGATCAACCTTTGCGCTGCTACAAGTGCTTTGGAATCGGACACACGCGGGCCTTCTGTCCATCCAAGGTGGACAGGACGGACTGCTGCTACCGCTGCGGCAAGGACGGGCACAAATCCGCCTCCTGTAAGGCTGCCACGCCACACTGCGCGGTGTGTGCAGCCAGTGGTCGACCGGCGAGCCATGTCATGAAGGGGAGGAACTGTAATCCTCCACCTAAGAAGGGCAAAGCGCAGGCGCCGACTCGGCCTGTCGCTGCTTCCGCCGATCCAGATGCTGGAACTTCGGCAGCGGTGGAGGGAGGTGCGATGTCCGATTGATGGATAGGGTCGAACATCGCATCCTCCAGGCAAACACCAACCACTGTAGGGCAGCCCAGGATCTGCTGATGCAGACCATGGCTGAGTGGTTGGTAGATGTGGCGGTGATCGCTGAGCCGTACTCGGTCCCTGGCCGCTGGCTGGGTGATCGGGACGGTTTGATGGCATTGGTGTCACGGACTTCCACAGACTCCCCTCCCCTTTCACTCCTAGAGAGAGGATCGGGATACGTGGCCGCCGCGTGGGGGGATATAGCCCTGGTAGGCGTATATTTCTCCCCAAATCGCCCTCTTTCGGATTTCGAGAATTTTCTCGAAATCCTCACCGCGGGCGGTGGTTGGGAGGGCGTCGCCACGCCAGGTCGCCGTAATGGGCGACCTTAACGCCAAGTCGACGGTATGGGGCAACCCGGCTGCCTCTTGTAACGTCCGTGGACGCGCCGTTGAATTCTGGGCGGCTTCGTCTGGCGTGTCTCTCTTAAACAGAGGGACAGTTCACACGTGTGTGCGGCAACGGGGAGGGTCAGTGGTCGACGTTTCGTTTGCCACTCCCTTGCTGGCCGCCCGCGTTGTGAACTGGCGGGTGGAGATGGCGGAGACAATGTCGGACCACAAATATGTAAGGTTCGACATCTCCTTCCAGGCCTCCGGGGAGAGGATACGCCCGGGCCAATCTCCCTTCCCACGGTGGGCTCTCACTCGCCTAGACCGAGAGGCTGCAGAGGAGGCGGCGTTTCTTCAGGACTGGCTCGCTCCTCCTTTAGACGTCCTGGACGTGGACAGCGCAGCGGTCCAACTAAGGAGGTCCCTGACCCAGGTGTGCAACTCCAGCATGCCTCGGTCTCGCCGCCCACCTCCACGTCGCGCCGTCTATTGGTGGTCGGAGGAACTGGCGGGGCTCCGGGCTGAATGTGTGGCGGCCAATAGGGCTTATACTCGAAGCCGACGGCGCTGCCCCCGAGATCCGGCCAACGAGGACCTCCTCTACGCGTCGTACGTAGAGGCAAAGATGGTCCTCAAGCTGGCAATGCGCGCCGCTGACGACTCGGCGAAGGCCGAGATGCTGGAGGGTCTAGACAGGGACCCGTATGGGAGACCGTATAAAGCGGCGCGAAATAAGCTGCGCCCATGTGGTCCCCCACTGACGGAGACCCTCGAACCGGCATTGTTGGATGGGGTGGTTCGGTCTCTGTTTCCGTGCAGGACCAACTTCACCCCTCCAGTGATGGACCCCCCGCGGAGCGTGGATCCACTAGAGGAGGAGGTCCCTCCAGTCACAGCGGCGGAGTTTTACGCAGCGACTCTTCGCCTCCGTGCCAAGAAGACGGCCCCTGGACCAGACGGCATCCCCGCACGGGTAGTGGACATCGCTGCCTCCCAAATGGAGGATAGGTTCCGGGAGCTCTTCAGCGCGTGCTTTACAGCTGGGAGGTTTCCGAAACCTTGGAAGGAGGGGCAATTATGCCTCCTCCGAAAGGAGGGCCGCCCGGTGGAATCCCCCTCAGCATATCGCCCCATCGTTCTGCTCGATGAGGTCGGTAAGTTGTTCGAGGGGATAGTCGCCACCCGGCTGAATTACTTGCTTCGGAGGATAGGGCCGGACCTGTCGGACGCGCAATTCGGCTTTAGATCTGGACGTTCGACAGTGGACGCGTTGGCCCGACTTAAAGGCCAAGTGAAGGAGGCCATAGAGACAAAGGGCGGAGTGCTGGCCGTGTCATTTGACATAGCCAACGCCTTCAACTCTATCCCCCACTCGACGATCTTGGAGGCGCTCCGGTACCACGGAGTGACTCAGTACCTGCGGAACCTTTTGGCCGATTACTTGGAGGACAGAGCTGTCCTCCTTGTAGACAAGACGGCCAGAGTTAGGCAGTATGGCGCGGAGTCCGGTGTTCCGCAGGGATCAGTCCTAGGACCTCTACTGTGGAACATCGGTTTCGACTGGCTGCTGCGGGGAACTCTCCTCCAAGGCACGAGTGTCATCTGTTATGCAGATGACACTCTCCTCACTGCCAAAGGTAGGGACTTCAGGGAGGCAGCCAGTCTGGCCTCGGCTGGCGGATCGTTAGTCGCAGGAAGGATCCGCCGCCTGGGATTGACGGTGGCGCTGCACAAGACCGAGGCCGTGTTTTTCCACGGGCCTCGGCAGCGCATCCCTCCTGACGCCCATATTGTCGTGGATGGCGTCAGAATTGCGGTCACGGCCCAGATGAAGTATCTGGGCATCATTCTAGACAGTAGGTGGCGCTTCGGCCCGCACTTCAGTGCGCTGTCGACGCGCCTGCTCAAGGCTGCAGATGCTCTCTCATGGCTCCTTCCGAATCTGGGGGGGCCCAAGGCCCGATGCCGGCATTTGTATGCCGGCATCTTAAAGAGCATGGCCCTTTACGGGGCCCCCATCTGGGCGGATTCTCTCCATAGGAGGGAGAACGCCACCGCCATCCGCAGGCCCCAAAGGGCTATTGCACAGCGGGTGGCGAGGGCCTACCGTTCGGTGGGCTTCGCGGCGGCGTGCGCTCTGGCCGGCACCCCTCCTTGGGAACTCGAGGCGTGGGTGCTCGCTAGAGTGTACGAGTGGATGGCGGGGCGTAAGGCGCTCGGAGAGCACCCCACCGCTGTAGAGCGGGAGGCCGTTCGGCGAGAGGCGAGGGACGCAATTGTCCACCACTGGACGGGGGAACTCGCCACCGCCGCTTTCGGCCGTCGAATCTTGGACGCGCTTGGGCCACTCCTGCAAGACTGGCTCGAGCGGTCCCACGGTTTCCTCTCGTTCCGTCTGGCGCAGGTGTTATCCGGCCATGGATGCTTCGGATCACATCTGCACCGGATTCGAAGGGAGGAGACCCCGTCGTGCCATGAATGTGGCGCGGCTGAGGATACGGCGCAGCACACGCTCGAGGCGTGCCCGGCCTGGTCCGAGCTGCGCCGCAGCCTGGTCGCGGTGGTCGGGCAAGATCTCTCGCTTCCTAGTGTAGTCAATTCTATGCTGGGAAGTGAGGGCGCCTGGGCAGCGGTCGCCACCTTCTGCGAGGACGTTATGTCGCAAAAGGAGGCGGCGGAGCGTGCACGGGAGGATGACCCTCTAGCGTTGCCGCTCCGCAGGCGAAGATTGGGTGGGAGAAGGCGATTGTACGATCGTCGCCTCCTCCTTCCTGGTGGTGAATAGCGGGCGACAGGTGCGGGGGCGCCTTCGTTCGCATTGCACTATTCACTACCCTCGTCGGGTGGGAATGGCCATGTACTTGTGGTCATTTCCGGGTCCCTCTCTGCCAGGAGGGACGTGAAGGCCCCGCTGTAAAGACGGGCGGTCGTCGGCGGGGGACTGGATGAAAAGGCTCTGCCGATTTCCCAGTCCTCCTCCACACAGACGATGCGGGATTGCCGCTGGGTTGTTTAGTGGGTATACGGGGCTACCGGGGAGTCCCACATAACCCTTCCATTCCCCCAATGGAAGGGTATGCGTAACGCATTTTTCCCAGCGAAAACAAAAAAAAAAAAAAAAAAAAAAAGGTTAGGTTAGGTTGGGGGACCCCCCACAGTGCTTGCGTCCTCGTCGCGTCCCCTGGGCAACGACCCGGTTCTGACCACCGTAACGGAGTGGCAGGCCGTGGCTCGGCTAAAGAGCACTGTACCGTCGTAGCTTGTATGCGGATAACTGCGACACCTGCGGAGGCAATGCCAAAACCAACGCGGGACGCCTTCGGGCGATTCATACCAAAAGGCCCTTCTCAGGGCCAACTAAACGGCCCTTCTCAGGGCCAACCAAACGGCCCTTCACAGGGCCAAACAAAAGGCCCTTCTCAAGGCCAGCCTGACGAAGCCGCGTCGGCGTCGGAGGCTAGCTACAACCCATCTGTAGCTAGCGTCTGTAGCATGGCGGAAGAGCTGTCAGACTCTGACAGTGAACTGTGTGAGTCGGACGCTGGTCCAACATCGATAGATGGTCGCCAGGAGTCGCGAAAGAGAGTATTTCTGAAGAACAGCTCCGAATGCTCCTCGGACTCAACTCGAAAGCCGAAGAAGGCAAGGGCTAAGAAGTCATTGGCGGACAGCCATGATGTAGGTCTGGCAGACGCCCAACGTCAGCTGGACCTGGCTCGTCGGTCGCAACTCCAGCAAGAGCTGGAGGAGAAGGTAGCCGCCAAGGAGCAACAGACGCGCGTCGCCCGGGCTAAGTCCGGGTACGGCGCGTCTAGCGTCCATTACGCAGACTACTCCCTGGCCGAGCTGGAGCTGATGGCTCAGGAGGACAAAGAGGAGATAGTGGATGTCGCCTCCAGGTCCTCCAACTTAAAAGGGACTTTCCAAAAGTCCCTAAAATGCAGGGCCGCGAGCATGCGTGGCATAGTTTCGGAGTTGGTACAGCGCAAGTCTACTGACGAAGCACGGCAACTGCAGGCGAAAGTTGATCGTCTGCAGTCAGAAGTCAGTCAGCTGCATAAAAAGCTGGCCGAAGCCACGGCCCAGCCTGCTTGAGCTGACTTGACACCAGCAGCTGTAGGTCCCAACCTTGAGGATATTATCCGCAAGGTGGTCATGGAAGAAAGGGCCTTCACGAGAGCCTGCTTCGCTGGCATCGAAGACAGGCTCTTGCCGGAGAAACGCCTCCGACCGCCACTCGCGGCGGATAAGAGGCAGCGCGAGCCGGGACCATCCGCTCCGATGGAGGATGCCCTTCTGCCTTCTACCACCCCATCCAACCAGAAAAGATGGACGGAAGTGGTCGGCAAGGGGAAGCGCAAGGCCAAGAAGAAGGCCAAAACGCCGGCCGCCCCTTCCGCTCCCTCTATCACCCCTCCCAGCTTGTCCCAGTCGACCGGCAAGGGAAAGGGAAAGGGAAAGGGGAAGAAGTCGGTCCCCAAGGCCGTCACCGCTGCTCCCGCAGCGAAAAGGGCCCCGGCTGGGGCAAGGAAGAAGTTGGTTCCTCCCAAGACCGCAGCCGTGGTGGTGACACTCACTGCGGAAGCTGCGGAGCGGGGGGAGACCTATAGCTCCGTCTTTGTGCGAGCTCGTGCTAACGCCGATCCCGCCCAACTGGGGATCGGCGCAGTCACGTGCCGCCGGACCCAAGCCGGAGCTCGAATTTTCGAGTACTCGGGGGCCCAGGGCAGCGCTAACGCGGACCTCTTTGCAACCAAATTGCAAGAGGTCATCGCTGATGCTGCTAAGATTGCAAGGCCCGTCAAGACTGTGGGCTTAGAGGTGACCGATTTGGATGATTCAGTCACCAAAGAGGAGGTTGTGGCGGCGGTTGCAGCAATAGGAGGCTGCAATGTCGAAGCGGTACAGGGCCGGAGCATCAGGCTCGGTCGCGGCGGCATGGGCACCATTCGCCTTGAGTGCCCAGTCACCGCGGCTAAAGCCGTCCTAGCCAAGGGACGACTTCCTGTCGGCTTCAGCTCGAGTGCGGTCCGGGCACTTGTAGATCAGCCTCTGCGTTGCTACAAGTGCTTCGGAATCGGACACACGCGGGCCCTCTGTCCATCCAAGGTGGACAGGACGGACTGCTGCTACCGCTGCGGCAAGGAGGGGCACAAATCCGCCTCCTGTAAAGCTGCTACGCCGCACTGCGTGGTGTGCACCGCCAGTGGTCGCCCAGCGGGTCACGTCATGAAGGGGAGCAACTGCAATCCTCCCCCTAAGAAAGGCAAAGCGCAGGCGCCGACCCAACCTGCCGCTGCTATCGCCATTCCAGAAGCTGGAACCTCGGCGGCGGTTGAGGGAGGAGCGATGTCCGATTGATGGATAAGGTCGAACATCGCATCCTTCAAGCAAACACTAACCACTGCAGAGCAGCCCAGGATCTGCTGATGCAGACCATGGCTGAGTGGTTGGTAGACGTGGCGGTGGTCGCTGAGCCGTACTCGGTCCCACGCCGCTGGCTGGGTGACCGGGACGGTTTGGTAGCACTAGTGCCGCGGTCTTACACAGACTCCCCTCCTCTCTCGCTCTTAGAGAGGGGATCAGGTTACGTGGCCGCCGCGTGGGGTGGTATAGCTCTGGTGGGAGTATATTTCTCCCCGAACCGCCCTCTATCGGATTTCGAAAACTTTCTCGAAATCCTCACCGCAGTGGTCGGGAGAGCGTCACCACGCCAAGTTGCCGTATTGGGTGACCTTAACGCCAAGTCGACGGCCTGGGGTAACTCGGCCGCCTCTTGTAACGTCCGGGGACGCGCCGTTGAATTTTGGGCAGCTTCATCTGGCGTGTCCCTCCTTAACAGAGGGACGGTTCACACGTGTGTGCGGCAACGGGGAGGGTCAGTGGTCGACGTTTCGTTTGCCACCCCCTTGCTGGCCGCCCGCGTCGTCAACTGGCGGGTGGAGATGGCGGAGACCATGTCGGACCACAAATATGTACGGTTCGACATCTCCTTCCAGGCCCCCGGGGACAGGACACGCCCAGGCCAATCTCCCTTCACACGAGTGGTACGGTCCCTGTTTCCGTGCAGGACCAACTTCGACCCACCTGTGATGGACCCTCCGCGGGACGCGGCTCTGCCAGAGGAAGAGGTCATTCCTGTTACGGCGGCGGAGGTGTACGCAGTGACTCTCCGCCTCCGAGCCAAGAAGACGGCCCCTGGACCGGACGGCATCCCCGCACGGGTGGTGGCTATCGCTGCCTCCCAAATGGAGGAGAGGTTTCGGGAACTCTTCGGTGCGTGTTTTGCAGCCGGGAGGTTCCCGAAACCTTGGAAGGAGGGGCAATTATGCCTCCTCCGAAAGGAAGGACGCCCGGTGGACTCCCCCTCGGCATACCGGCCTATCGTTCTGCTCGATGAGGTCGGTAAGTTGTTTGAGGGGATCGTCGCCAATCGGCTTAATAACCTGCTGCGGAGGGAAGGGCCGGACCTGTCGGACGCCCAATTCGGCTTCCGATGTGAGCGTTCGACAGTTGACGCGTTGGCCCGACTAAAGGGTCAAGTTAGGGAGGCCGTAGAAACAGGGAGCGGAGTGTTGGCCGTGTCATTTGACATAGCCAACGCCTTCAACTCCATCCCACACTCGACGATCTTGGAGGCACTCCGGTACCACGGAGTGCCTCAGTACCTGCGGAATCTCTTGGCCGACTACTTGGAGGACAGAGCTGTCCTCCTTGTAGACAAGACGGCCAGAGTTAGGCGGTATGGCGCGGAGTCCGGTGTTCCGCAGGGATCAATCCTAGGACCTCTACTGTGGAACATCGGTTTCGACTGGCTCCTACGGGGAACCCTCCTCCAAGGCACGAGTGTTATCTGTTATGCAGATGACACTCTCCTCACTGCCAAAGGGAGGGACTTCAGGGAGGCAGCCAGTCTAGCTTCGGCTGGCGGATCGTTAGTCGCAGGTAGGATCCGCCGCCTAGGATTGACGGTGGCGCTGCACAAGACCGAGGCTGTGTTCTTCCACGGGCCTCGGCAGCGCATCCCTCCTGACGCCAATATTGTTGTGGAGGGCGTCAGGATTGAGGTCACGGCCCAGATGAAGTATCTGGGCCTCATTCTAGACAGCAGGTGGCGCTTCGCCCCGCACTTCAGTGCGCTGTCGACGCGCTTGCTTAAGGCCGCAGATGCCCTCTCGTGGCTCCTTCCGAATCTGGGGGGGCCCAAGGCGCGATGCCGGCATTTGTATGCTGGTATCTTGAAGAGCATGGCCCTTTACGGGGCCCCCATCTGGGCGGATTCTCTCCATAGGAGGGAAAACGCCACCGCCATCCGCATGCCGCAAAGGGCTATCGCACTGCGGGTGGCGAGGGTCTACCGCTCGGTGGGCTTCGCGGCGGCGTGCGCTCTGGCTGGCACCCCTCCTTGGGAGCTTGAGGCGTGGGTGCTCGCCAGAGTATACGAATGGATGGCGGGGCGTATGGCGCTTGGAGAGCACCCCACCGCTGTAGAGCGGGAGGCCGTCCGGCGAGAGGCGAGGGACGCAATCGTCCACCACTGGACCGAGGAACTCACCACCGCCGCTTTCGGCCGTCGAACCTTGGACGCGCTTGGGCCAGTCCTGCCAGACTGGCTCGAGCGGTCCCACGGTTTCCTCTCGTTCCGTCTGGCGCAGGTGTTATCCGGCCATGGATGCTTCGGATCACATCTGCACCGGATTAGAAGGGAGGAGACCCCGTCGTGCCATGAATGTGGCGCGGCTGAGGATACGGCGCAGCACACGCTCGAGGCGTGCCCGGCCTGGTCCGAGCTGCGCCGCAGCCTGGTCGCGGTGGTCGGGCAAGATCTCTCGCTTCCTAGTGTAGTCAATTCTATGCTGGGAAGTGAGGGCGCCTGGGCAGCGGTCGCCACCTTCTGCGAGGACGTTATGTCGCAAAAGGAGGCGGCGGAGCGTGCACGGGAGGATGACCCTCTAGCGTTGCCGCTCCGCAGGCGAAGATTGGGTGGGAGAAGGCGATTGTACGATCGTCGCCTCCTCCTTCCTGGTGGTGAATAGCGGGCGACAGGCGCGGGGGCGCCTTCGTTCGCATTGCACTATTCACTACCCTCGTCGGGTGGGAATGGCCATGCACTCGTGGTCATTTCCGGGTCCCTCTCTGCCAGGAGGGACGCCTGAAAAGGTCCGCATCGGCCCTTAGAGAGGTCGTCGATGCTCTTGCTAGCAGGAGCGAAGCGGAGGAGACGAGGCGGCTAAGGGCGGAAAATAGCCGCCTCAAACTCGATGTCGAGGCGCGCAAAGCGGAGGTGAAGGCGCTGCGGCGCGGTTTCACTGAGGCCAAATCTGAGGCAGCCGCGGCCTCTACCGCTGCCGCAGCCGCCGTCTCTGGGACGCGGACTCCACCCGCGACCCTGATGGGGGCGGAGCTTATAGAGGAGTTGAAGCGGTCCTTGGTCTGCACGCTTGGGCAGATGATGAATGCCCGACTTGCGGGTATCGAAGACCGGCTTCTGCCAGCCACGACAGTCCGCCCGCCACTTAGGGCAGATGCAAAACGAGCGGAGGTGGTAACTATGCCACCCAAGCCTAAGCCTGCGCCAACCAAAGGCCCCAAAAAGACAGTCAGCCCATCGGTGGCACCGGTTGCGGGTCCTTCCAACAATGGGCAGACCCAAAGTGCCGCCGAAACTGCACACCCCTCGGTTCCTCTTGAGGAACCGTGGACCACGGTGGTGAGGAAGGGCAAGGGGAAAGGGAAGGGGAAAGGGAAGTCCTCCGCCGCTGTGGCTGCCCCCACCCCCGCGACTGGAACCCACGCTGCTACACGCACACCAGCGACGAAGGCTGCTGCCACCAAGCCTAGGAATGTGCTGAGATCCCCCAAGACCGCGGCTGTCGTGCTGTCGTTGCAGCCAGGAGCCGCGGAACGGGGGATCACGTACAGCACCATCCTCCAGACGGCACAGGAGAAGGTCGACCTGCAGGAGCTGGGGATCGACCGACTCCGCTTCCGCCAGACGGCCACGGGAGCCAGGATTCTGGAGATTTCTGGCTCCCAAAACAGTGAGAAGGCGGATAACCTCGCGGAGAAACTTCGCGGGGTTCTATCCGACGTGGCCAATATCACCAGGCCCGTGAAATCCGTTGATGTCAGGGTTTCGGGCTTGGATGATACGGCCACGAAAGAGAGTGTGGCTACGGCGGTAGCAAAGGCCACCGGGTGCGATGTGGGTCTAGTCAAAGCTGGGGAGATTTGCCCTGGCTTTGGCGGCACTGGCTCCGCCATAGTTTCCTGCCCAATTGCGACGGCCAAAGTGCTGTCGCAAAAGGGTAGGCTACTGATTGGGTGGAGCTCGGTGCGAGTGGTGGCTTTGGAGGCGCGTCCCATGCGCTGTTTCAGGTGTATGGGACTCGGACACACGCGCCCGCAGTGTCCCGCGTCAGCTGATAGGGGTGACCTTTACTTCCGATGCGGAGGCGCTGGACACAGGGCAGCCAACTGCGGAAGGTCAAGCCCACGCTGCGCGATATGCGCGGAGTCGGGCAGGCCCTCCGGGCATGTGATGGGGGACGCATCTGTATCCCCCCAAAGACGAAGGGTAAGGCTACCAGGACCCAGGCCAACCCTGTGGCAGCAAGCCAAGCCGCCCCGGAGGTCGTAAGCCAAGCGTCAAGTGAGGAGGTTGTGATGTCTGAATAAAATATGGATCAGTTTAGACATCACAACTTCCTACAGACGAATCTAAACCACTGCGCCAAGACCTGCTCATGCAGGCTCTGGCACAGTGGAAAATAGACGTGGCGGTAGCGGCGGAGCCGTATTATGTTCCTGCTTCCCATCCCTGTTGGGCTGGGGATTTGGACGGCTCCGTTGCCATAGTTGGGCGATCCGGCGGCGGCGGCCTGCCCCTCTCAGTTGAAGAGAGGGGTTCAGGGTACGTGGTGGCAAAATGGGGAGAGTATGCAGTCGTGGGCACATACTTCTCCCCCAACAAGACCGCAGCGGAGCTGGAGGTCTTTGTGGACCTCCTAGCCGCTGCCGTTCGGAGACAGGCGCCACGTCAGGTCCTCCTTCTCGGGGACCTAAACGCCAAGGCCCGGGATTGGGGCAACCCCTCCACTGACTCTCGCGGGGAGATAGTCAGGGAGTGGGCGGTTGCCACAGGACTGACCCTGCTCAATGTGGGGTCGGTCCACACGTGCGTGCGACACAACGGGGGGTCCGTGGTGGATCTATCGTTCGCCACCCCGTCCGTCACCGCACGTGTGCGGGCCTGGAGGGTGTTGTCGGAGGTGGAGACTCTCACAAATATGTTAGGTTCGAGATTTCCACCTCCCACAACCAAGGAGGGCCACGGCGTGTGGCGGCTTCATTCCCGCGCTGGGCCGTCAGCCGCCTCGACACGGAATTGGCAAGGGAGGCGGCGATTGTCCAATCGTGGTGTGCTGCTCCCACGCGCCCAGAGGTGGACGAAGCGGCCTGCTGCTTCCGCGAGGCGGTGACGGCCGTGTGCGACACGGCCATGCCGAGGTCCCGACGCCACTCTCACCGCCGCGAGGTCTACTGGTGGAGCATGGACATCGCGGAGCTCTGGGCTGCCTGCGCGGCGGCACGGCGGTCTTATGGCCGTTGCAGAAGACGGCGTCACGGCCGGACCGACGACCAGATGCCAGCCGTCGAGTTGGAGGCAGAGCGCCGGCTGTACGAGGCGTACCGCGTCGCTAAGCGAGGACTGCAGCTGGCGATTGCCATGGCCAAGTCGCAGGCTTATGGCGAAGCCCTGGCGAGCCTCGACAGGGATCCGTGGGGGCGTCCGTATAAGGCTGCCCGGAATAAGTTCCGGCACCAGACGCCCCCGGTTGCGGAGTCCATGGATCCCAGTCTCCTGGACAAGGTGTTGGGGGGGCTCTTCCCCGACAGAGACCCTAACCACACCCCTCCAACGATGGCCGTCTCCCTCGTCGTCGAGGAGTTTGACGGGGCCTCCATCCCGCCTGTTTCGGAGGCGGAGATGGAGGTTGCAGTCCGCCGCCTGCGGGGCAGGAGGACGGCGCCTGGCCCTACTGTTTCATGGGCCTCGGGGGGGACCCCCTCCAGGTACGCGGGTGGTACTGGACGGGGTCCCAGTCCGGGTTGGGACCCAGATGAAATATCTGGGTCTCATCCTGGACGGGAGGTGGGCTTTTGGCCACCTCAAGGGCGAGTTTGTTGGCCGCCTGAAGAGGTCCGCTTCTATCCTCAGGGAAGTAGTGGATGCTTTGGCGAGCAGAAGCGAGGCTGAGGAGACGCGTCGCCTTAGGGCACACAATAGCCGCCTAAAACTGGAAGTAGCAGCTATGAAGGTGGAAGTAAAAGCGCTGCGTCGTGGCTTTACTGAAGCCAAAACTGCTGCTGCCGCCGCAGCTGCCAACGCCGTCGTGGTGGAGTCGCAGGTTCCCCTTTCCACTCCACTAGAGGCAGACTTCCTCGAGGAGTTAAAGCGGTCTCTGAGCATCACGTTCGGTGAGATGCTTAACGCCCGACTCGCGGGTATAGAGGACCGTCTTTTGCCGGCTGCGACGGTCCGCCCGCCACTAAGGGCCGACGCTAAGAAAGCGGCGGGTGCTGCCGGGCCACCAAAGCCAACACCTGCGCCGCCGACCAAAAGCCCTAAAATGACTGCCAGCCCATCGGTGGCACCGGTTGCGGGTCCTTCCAATAAAGGGCAGACCCAAAGTGTCACAAAATCTGTACACCCCTCGGTTCCTCATGAGGAACCGTGGACCACGGTGGTGAGGAAGGGCAAGGGGAAAGGTAAGGGGAAGGGGAAGTCCTCCGCCTCCACCCCCCCGGCTGGAACCCACGCTGCTCCACGCACACCAGCGACGAAGGCTGCTGCCACCAAGCCTAGGAAGGTGCTGAGATCCCCCAAGACCGCGGCGGTCGTGCTGTCGTTGCAGCCAGAAGCCGCGGAGAAGGGGATCACGTACAGTGCCATCCTCCAGACGGCACAGGAGAAGGTCGACCTGCAGGAGCTGGGTATCGACCGACTCCGCTTCCGCCAGACGGCCACGGGAGCCAGGATTCTGGAGATTTCTGGCTCCCAAAACAGTGAGAAGGCGGATAACCTCGCGGAGAAGCTTCGCGGGGTTCTATCCGACGTGGCCAATATCGCCAGGCCCGTGAAATCAGTTGATGTCAGGGTTTCGGGCTTGGACGATACGGCCACGAAAGAGAGTGTGGCTACGGCGGTAGCAAAGGCCACCGGGTGCGATGTGGGTCTGGTCAAAGCTGGGGAGATTCGCCCTGGCTTTGGCGGCACCGGCTCCGCCATAGTTTCCTGCCCGATTGCGACGGCCAAAGCGCTTTCGCAAAAGGGTAGGCTACTGATTGGGTGGAGCTCGGTGCGAGTGGTGGCTTTGGAAGAACGGCCCATGCGCTGCTATAAATGCATGGGGCTGGGCCATACGCGTCCTCAGTGCCCAGCATCGGCAGACAGGGGAGATTTATGCTTCCGGTGTGGGGGCGCGGGACACAAGGGGGCCGATTGCGAAAGGGCCAGCCCGCGTTGCGCGATATGCGCGGAGTCGGGCAGGCCCTCTGGGCATATGATGGGGGGGCGCAGATGCATACCCCCAAAGACGAAGGGAAAGGCCCCTAGGACCCAGGCCACCCCTGCCGCTGCTAGCCAAGCCACCGTGGAGGTCGTGCGCCGAGCGACGAGCGAGGAGGTTGTGATGTCTGAATAAGATATGGATCAGTTCGGACATCACAAGTTCCTCCAGACAAATCTGAACCACTGCGCCCAGGCCCAAGACCTGCTGATGCAGGCTATGATGCAGTGGCAGATAGACGTGGCGGTGGCGGCGGAGCCGTATTATGTTCCGGCTTCCCATCCCTATTGGGCTGGGGACTTGGACGGCTCCGTTGCCATAATTGGGCAATCCGGCGGCGGCGGCCTGCCCCTCTCAGTTGAAGAGAGGGGTTCAGGGTACGTGGTGGCCAAGTGGGGAGAGTGTGCAGTTGTGGGCACATACTTCTCCCCCAACAAGACCGCAGCGGAGCTGGAGGTCTTTATGGACCTCCTAGCCGCTGCGGTTGGGAGACAGGCGCCACGGCAGGTCCTCCTTCTCGGGGACCTGAACGCCAAGGCCCGGGATTGGGGCAACCCCTCCACTGACTCTCGCGGGGAGATAGTCAGGGAGTGGGCGGTTGCCACAGGACTGACCCTGCTCAATGTTGGGTCGGTCGACACGTGCGTGCGACACAACGGGGGGTCCGTGGTGGATGTATCGTTCGCCACCCCGTCCGTCGCCGCACGTGTGCGTGCCTGGAGGGTATTGTCGGAGGTGGAGACTCTCTCGGACCACAAATATGTTAGGTTCGAGATCTCCACCTCCCACAACCAAGGAGGGCCACGGCGTGTGGCGGCTTCATTCCCGCGCTGGGCCGTTAGCCGCCTTGACGCGGAATTGGCAAGGGAGGCGGCGATTGTCCAATCGTGGTGTGCTGCTCCCACGCACCCAGAGGTGGACGAAGCGGCCTGCTGCTTCCGCGAAGCGGTGACGGGCGTGTGCGACACGGCCATGCCGAGGTCCCGACGCCACTCTCACCACCGCGAGGTCTACTGGTGGAGCTCGGACATCGCGGAGCTCTGGGCTGCCTGCGCGGCGGCACGGCGGCCTTATGGCCGTTGCAGGAGACGGCGTCACGGCCGGACCGACGAACAGATGCCAGCCGTCGAGTTGGAGGTGGAGCGCCGACTGTACGAGGCGTACCGCGTCGCCAAGCGAGGACTGCAGCTGGCAATCGCCATGGCCAAGTCGCAGGCTTATGGCGAAGCCCTGGCGAGCCTCGACAGGGATCCGTGGGGGCGTCCATATAAGGCTGCCCGGAATAAGTTCCGGCACCAGACGTCCCCGGTTGCGGAGTCCATGGATCCCAGTCTCCTGGACAGGGTGTTGGGGGGGCTCTTCCCCGACAGAGACCCTAACCACACCCCTCCAACGATGGCCGTCTCCCCCGTCGTCGAAGAGTTTGACGGGGCCTCCATCCCGCCTGTGTCGGAGGCGGAGATGGAGGTTGCAGTCCGCCGCCTGCGGGGTAAGAGGACGGCGCCTGGCCCGGACGGAATTCCGGCCCGGGTGTTGGGAATTGCCCTTAGGGAGATGGGTGATCGGCTTCGGGAATTGTTCAGCGCGTGCCTCACGTCTGGGCAATTCCCGAAGCTGTGGAAAGAGGGCAGGTTGTGCCTGTTGCGGAAGGAGGGACGTCCTGTCGACTCGCCTTCCGCATACAGGCCAATTGTGTTGCTGGATGACACGGGTAAGCTGCTCGAGAGAGTGGTGGCTTCCCGGGTCATCCGGCATCTAGAGAGGACTGGGCCTGGGCTGTCTGAGGCCCAGTACGGGTTCAGGGCGGGGCGGTCCACAATGGACGCCCTGCTCTGGCTAAAGGGGTGGACGCAAGCAGTGGTCCGTGAGGGGGAAAAGGCGTTGGCTATCTCGCTCGACATAGCTAACGCCTTTAACAGCCTCCCGCACGCAACGATACAGGAGGCGCTCCGTTATCATGGAGTGCCCCTGTATCTGCGGAGGCTGATCGCCGACTACCTAGAGGACCGCGAGGTCCTTGTGCAGGGACGCGACGGTTTGAGGCGCCGTCGTGTCTCTTGTGGTGTTCCGCAGGGGTC
Organism: Cabera pusaria; assembly: GCA_954871355.1. Lineage (NCBI taxonomy): Eukaryota > Metazoa > Arthropoda > Insecta > Lepidoptera > Geometridae > Cabera > Cabera pusaria. Next base: position 25,364 of record CATOZX010000018.1, on the reverse strand, counting down.
GGTGTTGGGACCGCTCCTGTGGAACGTCGGCTACGACTGGGTGCTTCGCGGTACGCTTCCCGCAAGTGTGCGGCCAAGGGAAGGGACCTCGGGGAGGTGGTGCGGTCGGCTGAAGTGGGCACAACATTTGTGGTCGGCCGCATACGCGCCCTGGGGTTGGAGGTCGCCCTCTCCAAGACCGAGGCCCTACTATTTCATGGGCCTCGGGGGGGACCCCCTCCAGGTATGCGGGTGTTACTGGACGGGGTCCCAGTCCGGGTTGGGACCCAGATGAAATATCTGGGTCTCATCCTGGACGGGAGGTGGGCTTTTGGGGCCCACTTTGCCGGGCTGGCCCCAAGAGTAGTGGGGGCTGCCGCCTCTTTGGGAAGGCTGCTGCCGAATATGGGCGGCCCAAGTGCCAACTGCCGACGGCTGTACTCCGGAGTCATCCGGAGTATGGCCATGTATGGGGCACCCGTCTGGGTGGACGCCCTCAGTCGCGGCAACAAAACCCTGCTGCGACGTCCGCAGCGGGTTGTAGCGACGAGGGCAATCCGTGGATACCGGACGGTGTCCTGGACGGCAGCATGCGTGCTGGCCGGTGATCCCCCCTGGGAGCTCCAAGCGGAGATCCTCGCCGAAGTTTACCACTTTGTGGCGGCGAGGAGATCCCGAGGAGAGCCTCCAGCGTGGGAGGAGGTCGCACGCATGCGGAGGCAGGCGCAGGGCGCCCTGTTGCGGCGGTGGACGGAGGACCTGGCCCCACCGGTCCCTGGACAGGGGACGGTGGAGGCGGTCAGGCCGGTCCTTCGGAGGTGGGTAAGGCGGCGGTTCGGGTCGCTGACCTTCCGATTGGTGCAGGTGCTTTCCGGGCATGGATGTTTCGGTAAGTACCTGCACCAAATCGCGAGACGGGAGGCGACCCCTGCCTGCCACGAGTGTGGAGCGCCAGAAGATACGGCGCTCCACACGCTGGGGGTGTGTGCCGCATGGAGCCCGCAGCGGCACACACTTTCAGCGGTCATAGGGCGGGATCTCTCTCTGCCGAGCGTGGTTAACGCCATGCTCGACAGCGAGAGATCGTGGCGGGCGGTGGTCTCCTTCTGCGAAGAGGTGATGACGCAGAAGGAGACCGCGGAGCGGACCAGAGAGGACGACGCCTCTTCTGACCCGATCCGGCGCAGACGTTCGGGGGGAAGGAGGAGGCGGTTTGCCCGCCTCCTCCCCCCTCACTCATAGTGGGGTCACTGGCCGAAGGTCGGGGGACTTTCGGCCGGCTTGCACGACCCCACACGTCTGAGGGGTGGCCTTGGTGAGCGAGACCACCCCTCCTTGTGCCGGGGCCTGGATGTTTTCATCCGGGCCTACCGCTGAGGCAAGATAGTGATTGCTAGCGTGACCCTATCTTGCCCCATTTCGGCGGAGGACTGCTCACCCCAGGTTTTTAGTGGGTATACTGCCCTTCTGGCAGTGACTCCCACATAACCATCTCGCTCCCCCGGGCGATTTGGTATCCATAAAGGATTTTCCTGGGTCAAAAAAAAAAAAAAAAAAAAAAAAAGGTTAGGTTAGGTTTTTTTTTTTTTTTTTTTTTTTTTTTTCCTGTTGTCCTCTGACGAAGCCAGAGTTCTTTTTATTTCTTTGTTTGATTTTATGTCTATTTTTCGGTTGAAATTATGTTTTTACTGGTTTAAGCTTACATTAGTTAGATTATGCTATTGAATTTACATGTTTGTTATATTTCTTATAATAACTTTGTTTCCTATTTCTCTCATGAAGTCAATAATTTTGTTTCTATTTTCCTTATCTTTAATATGTTTGCTTATAGTTTCAGCCGTTAATTTCCCATTTATACATATTTCCAAATTGTATCTTTGAAGGCCGAAGACTGGGCATTCAAACAGAATATGGCCAACGGTTTCATTTGTGCCTGGTTCACAGATGCACGATGGGTCATCCTTACATTTGAATCTGTTCAAATATTCGGAAAACCCACCGTGCCCCGTGAACATTTGGGTAAGGATGTTTTCTAGCTTAATTTTCCTTATTACTGTGTGTGCTGCGATTGCGTCCGGAAAGAACAATTTTGTTGTTTTGGCTGTGTCTCCTGTTTTGTACCTCTGGTTCCATTTGTCAAGAGACTCCATACGAATCAATCTCTTGACAAATGAAACCGGACAGCTACTATAATCAGCTTTTTTCTTTAATTTGAGAGCTGCTTCCTTGGCTAGTGCATCAGCCCGCTCGTTGCCTAATAGCCCGGCATGGGCTTTAATCCAAAATAAAGACACTGTTTTATTTTGTCTTTGTATAGCCCTGAGGTTTTGTCGGGTATCAGTAGCGAGGGGATGCGTGGTGCTGTGATTCACGATTGCTTGAAGAGCTGATCGTGAATCACTATATATCCCATAACTCGTTTCCTTTCGTTTGAGGATCTCTTCCGTAGCTCTGAATATTGCCAAGAGTTCCGCCTGATAGACGGTGCAGCAGGGTGATAGCTTTAGTTTGAGGGCCTTCGTCTCAACATCACCACCCCAAAGTGACAGTGATGCTCCGACTTGACCCTCAATCCTACTGCCATCCGTGAATATTCTTACATCTTGCAAATTGTTTTGCTCAACGTCATGTTCGTCTAACAGGCAAATGAACTCAAGGCGAATATTTTCAACGGGATGTGGATTCTCAGAAAATGGTACCCTTCGCTCAACCTCCCTGTCTTCTAGCATTGGCTGAAATACTCCTCTTTTGGCCTCATACAGGGCGGCTGCTTCTTTTATTCGGAGGTCAAGTGGTAGTATTCCAGCCAATAATAGAGCAGAGTTTAGGGAAACGGTCCTGTACACCTTGGTCATCTTCTGAGCAAATCCTCTCTGCACGAGATTCAGTTGCTTTTGTACTCCGAGTTTTTCCGAAGCAGAAGCCCATGCGCTGGCGGCGTACAGTATTACCGGCTCTACTGCAGCCATGTAGATGGTGCGGATCACCTCTGGGTGCAGACCCCAACTGATCCTGGCGGCTCTCGATAGATGCTTATAGATGTTGATAGCTTTTTTGCAAACGTTTGCAACGTGACTGTTAAACGTGAGCTTCTCATCTATCGTGAGCCCCAGGATCTTCATTTCTTTTGACATTCCAATGTCCACTCCGCCATTTATCCGGGCATTTACCATAATCCGGCTTGGTTTTCAGTCGCAATGCTGCGCTTTTTGCGAGTTCATCCGCCCGTTCGTTCCCCTCCAATCCTGCGTGCGCCTTTATCCAGAATAAGTTTAGGATTTTACCAGTTTTTGCAATTTTGGATAAATTGGCTCTGGTTTTTATTGCAAGAGGATGGAGGGAAACGTTACGTACTATGGTTTCGAGCGCAGCACGGGAGTCGCAGAAGATATTGCAAACGGTTGTTTTGCTGCGAAGTGCCTGAAGCGTCGCTTCCGATAGAGCTAACAATTCAGCCTGATACACTGTGCAGCACTGCTGCAGTTTAAACTTGCGGGTACTCGTCTCCGCGCCATTAGTCCATAAGGATAATGCCGCGCCGACTTTCCCCTCTAGTTTACTTCCATCGGTGTAAATTTCCAGACCGTTATTGGAATACTGTTGCAGTGCTGCGCTGTCTTCCAAGCATGTGTATTGCGACACCATTTGTTCCGCGGGATGTACAATATCACCAAAGGCCACAGGCCCTTCCATCTCCCGGTCTCCTACTATTCGCAGGGAGTGACCTTTCTTTATTTCATAAAGCAAGGCTGCTTCCCTGACTCTGATGTCTAGAGGAAGCAGCCCTGCGAGTAGTAGTGCGGAATTTAATGAAACGGTCCTGTAGGCCTTGATGATCTTTTGCACAAATCCGCGTTGAACCGCGTCCAGTTGTTTACGGATACCTATTTTGTTTGTTGCTGGCGCCCACACACTCGCCGCATATAGTATTGTCGGCTCGACCACTGCTGTATATATTACCCTAATTACTTCCGGATGTAGTCCCCAGTGTATCTTGGCGGCTCTGGACAATTGTTGGTAAAAGTTTAGGGCTTTCCGGCATACGTTTCCGACGTGCGTGTTGAACGTTAATTTATCGTCAATCGTTACCCCCAATACTCTGATTTCTTTAGACATGCCAATGCCGATGCCGCCCATGCTCAGGCGTGGTGTGTCGTATTTAAGCCTCCTTGTGATGATCATAGCCTGGGTTTTATGTGGGGCAAATTTCAGCTTGTTACGGACACCCCACGCCTGAACATAGTCAAGCGCGGCATTGGCTCTTCCTTGGACTTCTTCGGTCGATTTACCGTCTATGAGCAGGACGATATCATCCGCAAACGCCTGGCCATAGTCTCCCCGCCTCTCAAGTCCTTTTAACAAAGGATCGAGTATCAGATTCCAGAGTATTGGGCCTCCGATTGATCTTTGTACGCAGCCTTTATTTGTCCGCTTTTCGTATTCCTCTCCGGCGTATCGAACTTTGACTTTCCTATTGCTCAAGTAACTATCGAGAACCCTTCGAATGTTGACTGGGCATTCTTCTTCGGCAAGACGGACTTTAATAGCCGGCCACCAGGCGCTATCGAAGGCTCCCTCTATATCCAAGGATATCAGTATTATTATCCTTTTTTCTTTCAGTTTACCGTGTATGTACTGTGTAAGGTTATAGAGGGAGTCTTCGGTGCTTCTCTGGGGCATAAATCCGTACTGGTTTCGACTTATCTTTGGTACTAGATAGTACTTCATTCGAGCTACCAGCATCTTCTCGAATACTTTTCCCAGCACCGGTAGAAGCCCTATTGGTCTGTACGCTTTCGGGACCGTGTACTTATCTTTGCCAGGTTTTCGAAGAACTATGACGGTGGCTACTTTCCAAGTGTGTGGAAAGTAAGATTTCTCCATGCATTTATTCAGTAGTGCCAGGAATAGGTTGGGGTCACTGTTAATGGCTCTTTTGCAAATATCTGCGGTGAGACCGTCATCTCCGGGGGCTTTTTTAGGGTTGAATGTTTCAATCGCTGTCTGAAGTTCAGTCTTTGTAAAAGGCGGATCGCATAACTCATTATGTTTTCCGACATTCACTTGTCCTGCTTTCGCTCTGGTAAGACGGTGCTCCTCATTGTCGCTCCCTTCGAGGTCTTCCGGATAGAAAGTTTCTGCAAGAAGCTTTACGGAACCTTTTGCGTCCAATGTGGTGCCTCCGTCTTCCAAGGGCAGATCCTCTTCCCTTCTCTTCGTTCTGTTCAAAACCCTGTAGATCCCATCCCAGACTCCCTCCCTATCCTGTTTTCTACAAAACTCCTTCCAACTACTAATTTGGGCCTTTTGTGCCTCCGACTCATACTCATTTTTCTTTTTCAGGTACTCGTCGACGACCTTCGCTCTACGGACCGGTGCTGCGCAGCGGATTCGATGTTTCCTGGTGGTGACTTCTTTCTTCATCTCTTCGAGCTCCTTGGACCACCACGGAATCGTAAGTACTTCAGTATTTTTCTTTTTAGGCATTGATTGAGTGCATGCATGTGTAATAATTTTAGTGTAATTTGTAATTGCTTCTTCTAATGTTTCTTCCGAATTTATCTGTTGTACTTCTTCTATTGTTAGTTTTAAATCTGATTTTAATTGATTAAGTTTCTCATGAAACTGTTGCCAATTTGCTTTTTTAGTATTAAATAGCCTGGTTGTTCTAACTACACTCAAGCCTTTAGATTTTTGCAGTCTAATACTAAAGGCGATTCCGTTGTGGTCCGAGCTCGTGAGATTCTCTTCGACCTTCCAGTCCTCCACCAGGTCTAACATGTCGGTAGAACAAGCGGTGACGTCGACGTAGCTGTGGTACCTTTGTCCCCCCCGGATGGTATCAAATGTTGGTATGTCGCCTGAGTTTAGCACGTGTAAATCCATATCAGTAAGTGTTTCTGCCATGTCTTTGCCTCTATTGTCAATGACAGGGCTACCCCACCAGCTGCTCTTTGCGTTAGCGTCGCCACCTATTATTATTTTTGCAGATCCCGTCATGTTGTTAATTTTATCCAGATGTTCTAGATATTGTCCTAGGGGCTGGTCTGGCTCGAAGTAATAAGACACCAGCGTGATCTTCCAGGTACCAACTTGGACTCCCACCACAACGATGTTGTTTGTGGTGAGTTCCGGGTACTGCACTATGTCGAGGCTTTGGTCAAAAACAACTATGGCCGCCTTAACAGTCCCTTCTCCTATGTTAGTACTCTGAAAGATCCTTACGCCACGGTGATTCCTCACACTTCGAGCCCCGCCCACGTAGGGCTCTTGTAGGAGCGCTACTGCTACCTTGCGCTTATCACCTTCTATCAACAACTCTTCTGTCGCTAATCTCTTTCGCTGGAGGTTGGCTTGCAGGATTTTATAAGGCACAACTTTAGCAGTACGCTATGCTTGATCTGGCTAGCACATCCCACTTTCGCCTTACCTGGCACTCCTGGCTGAAGGCGTTGTGGTCCACTTTATGCAACTTCGATTTGACGCAGTTGATACAACTAGGTACCGCGCCGGCCAGCCACTCTGCACATTCAGTCCGCATATGTTGTCCACCACAGTGGCTGCACACATCCACCGCATCGTGGCAGAATCGACGACTGTGTCCATACCCCAAACAACGCGAGCATTGAATGAGGGGGGACTGGTCTGCGACTCTGACCCTCTGCAAGTCAATGTGTGCAGCCCCTGCGTTGGTTAGACGCTGCCATATGAATGGTGACACTCTTAGGACTATGTGAGCCGTCAGAGGGTTTCTTGCTCTCCTTCGGAAACGCACCTCTATCCTATCTTCCTCTTTGCTCATCTTTTCGAGGAGATTGCTATTCTGCTCTCTTAATGCTTTCACAATAGCCTCATCAGAGTTCTTCTGAAGGACGTCAAACATCACAATAAGAGGGTCCTTGTTTTGTATCTCCTCTACTTGGAGTTGTTGGGCCCTTTCCGTTATTCTTTCTTTAACTTTTTTGATATCGTCCTTATTCCTGCATCCCACTATTACCTTTCGGTCCTTTGCTTTACGAACTTTATCTACCTTTATCCAGCCATCTGTTGCATTAACCGCATCCCTTATCCTATCTATAACCTGCTCGCCACTTTCAGTCTCATCTTTAGAGGTTATCACTACTGAGTGTAGTGCCGTGTGCTGCTGGAGGTTTCTTTCGCTGCAGCCGGACACCGCACTAGCGTATGTGGTCGCCTTCAGGACACTCTGATGGTCGTCAAGTTTGGTGTTTAGTGCTTCCATTCTAGAGTTATTTTCCTGAATGAGCTTTCGGTTTTCCTCTAGTGCTTTGACCAGTATCTCGTGTCCAGGGTCCGTATTAGAAGGTGGGGTCAGTAAGGAGGAGACAGATTGTTCCTCATTTTCATTTCTCACTTTTTGCGCACCAGCATGTTTCTCAGCTTTTTTCTCCGCTTCAGATTCCCTGACCAGTTCGTAAAGGCGGATAATGGTAGCAAGTACCCCTTCCTTGATCTCCGTTTTGACTCGGGAGCTGTTCAGGTGAAGCTTTCCTTTAGTTAGGTTTGCCTTCGCTTCAGCCAACCTGTTCGCATAGACAGCTTTTGGTGGAGGGCTCCTGGGTACCTTCCTTAACGGTTTTAGGGAAGCCTTATCAGGGACTGCTGGCGAGGTCTCTATAGGAGTCGGAGAGATTCTGCCTGACTCCCATTCTCCTATGCTTGTTCGCACCCTGGATTGGGTGGGGCCTGCCTGCTCTTCCTGTGTGGAGAGATGGCTTGCGTCATTCGACTTTTTAGCCGGAGTTCTCGACGTGCCTCTTCAATAATGTATGCTGCAACGGCAGCATACATTATTGAAGAGGCACGTCGATTTTATACGCAAGAAGGACTAACGACGGGAATGATGAGGGTATACGTAAATCAAATTTGTATAAGTATAACAATATAAATGTTACACAAAAATATATTGCCACTAGTGTGGCTGTCACTTGGAGGGTGTTACGTCTGTAAAGGGACGTAACGATCAGGTACTCAGTCAGTGTATATATTATAATATAATTTTCAAATATGAAACGTCAACAAAGATAATATATATAAATAAAAATAAAAAATAAAAATTTTATAAGAAATTTATAATAAAATTGTAATTTTTTGTGTCAATATGTCGCTTACGGACGTCCAAAAGGGGACGTCGTCAAATAAGTCAAGAGACTCTGCACGCAATAAACGAATATCCCTTACAGGGGTGCCTGAAGCATTTATTCACAAATTTAAATAAAATAAAATAACTTTTGTAAAATTCTTTTACAAAAATTTTGTCGACTTGTTTTAAGAGTAGAAACAATCTGTAGAGTCCCTTAATCACGTTAATAAAAACAAAAATATTTGAAAAAATATTTTCGAAAATTTTTCAAAATATTTTTTTTTTTTAAATTTTTTAGGTCAAAATTTATTTTTAAATTGCTTCAATGTAATACCTTGAGCATACAAAGTATGTTCAAGTCTCGCTCAAAAAACGTCTAAAATGTACCGTTTCCGAGATACAGCGTGTTTTCGAAAATATTTTCAAATTTTTTAAAAACTCAAAAATTTATAGAAATTTATATTTATTAAGAACCTTCAGCATACTTTGTATGTTGAAGGCGCTGTGAAAAACGGGCTAAAACGCACCGTTTCTAAGTTATGAGGGTTTTGAGAAAAATATATTTGCAAAATTTTAATTTTGTCCGGAAAAATTTTGAAAAATTTAGAATTAAAATTAAAGCAAACTTAAAATACCCATTGCAATGGGTATTTGAAGGTGCTGTCAAAAATTTGCTAAAATGCTTAGTTTTCGAGATATTTACATAATAAGATTTCTAAAATTAATAACTTAAAAACTATACACAGGAAAAATCTAAAATTTAGCACTAAAATAAAATTCACTATAGTCTATCTAACAATATTTTAAAAATATGGTGTCACCGATCTTGATAAAGAAATATGAATTTTCAAAATTTGACGAAATGTTCGAAATCTTATAACTTCGCCGAGGGTAGTCCGAATTTGACGTTCGAGGTGTCTGGTATCTGGCCTTTGCAAGACGAACGATATGTCGTACAAGAATAGGTTCGATGTGCCCTGGAAGTAGGACCACGTGGCCACGTGGTTCTTGGTTTTCCGTTTATAACTTGGCGAGTTCGCACCAGAAAAATCTGGGACTCAGCCAATATGTGGTACTCCAAGAGGCGCACCCAACACCAAAATAAAAAGTGGGTGTTACCGCGACTAATCGAGCAGCGTTCAGCTCAGAAGAAAAAGTTTAAGGTTATTTACCAGTTTTTCGTGAATAACTCACTGGAAATCCATCCGATTTTTATGCACTAAACACTGTTTTGTAGCACTCGTGATTCCGCACACTTTGATATATAGCACTTGTAAATACGCGCACTTTTTCCTATTTTAAGGATTTTTCGAACGCGGAACGGCTTAATTTCGTGGCGCTCTCGGTGGCGGTTAGAGCGTGACTGGGTTAGGTTAGGTTAGGTTAGGTTAGGTTAGGTTAGGTTAGGTTAGGTTAGGTTAGGTTAGGTTAGGTTAGGTTAGGTTAGGTTAGGTTAGGTTAGGTTAGGTTAGGTTAGGTTAGGTTAGGTTAGGTTAGGTTAGGTTAGGTTAGGTTAGGTTAGGTTAGGTTAGGTTAGGTTAGGTTAGGTTAGGTTAGGTTAGGTTAGGTTAGGTTAGGTTAGGTTAGGTTAGGTTAGGTTAGGTTAGGTTAGGTTAGGTTAGGTTAGGTTAGGTTAGGTTAGGTTAGGTTAGGTTAGGTTAGGTTAGGTTAGGTTAGGTTAGGTTAGGTTAGGTTAGGTTAGGTTAGGTTAGGTTAGGTTAGGTTAGGTTAGGTTAGGTTAGGTTAGGTTAGGTTAGGTTAGGTTAGGTTAGGTTAGGTTAGGTTAGGTTAGGTTAGGTTAGGTTAGGTTAGGTTAGGTTAGGTTAGGTTAGGTTAGGTTAGGTTAGGTTAGGTTAGGTTAGGTTAGGTTAGGTTAGGTTAGGTTAGGTTAGGTTAGGTTAGGTTAGGTTAGGTTAGGTTAGGTTAGGTTAGGTTAGGTTAGGTTAGGTTAGGTTAGGTTAGGTTTTTTTTTTTTTTTTTTTTTTTTTTTTTGTGTGCCTACATCCTCCAACGTGATTGGAGCCTATTTCAACTCTTACTCATTCATACTGGTTCTCGCGTTTTTACGGATTTCACAGTCAGTCTTCATACGTTGTTCTTCTTTCATTCATCTCATTCAAGTCTCTTAATTGGTGGGATGCCAATTCTATCACCTATTTCTGCTCTATTGTTTATTTATTTCCAGGCTTTATATGTTCTTAAATTAGTGTACGCATTTCATTTTTGTTTTACAATGTTTTACCTATCTTTTCATATTCTCATTTTATTCTATGGATACCTATCATCATATATGCAATATATGTGACGGTAATCTCTTATTGCTACTTCTTATTTTTTATTACAGTTTTATTTACAACAATTTTACAAAATTCTATGAATCTATCTCTTATTTTCTTATTCTCTATAATATTACATATGTTCTCTATTTTAATGTCAATGTTTAATTCTTGCTCTATATTATATCGCATTTTGCCATAAACTGGACAATCTGCGATGACATGCAGGACACTCTCGTCAGTTTGTGGATCGCATTCGCATGCCGGACTTTCTTTGCACCTGAAACGATGTAGGTACGCCGAAAATCCACCATGCCCTGTCATTAATTGCACTACTGTAGGATTGAGATCAAGTTGTTTGACGATTGGATAAGCTTTAATCGCATCAGGGAAGAAAACTTTAGTTGTGACGGCGGTATCTGTCGTTTTATATCGCCCATTCCATTCGTCAAGCGACTTTAACCGGATTTGTCGCTTGACGAATGAAATTGGGTATTTGTCGTAGTGGGGCCTCGTCTTCAGGTATTTAGCTGCTGCCTTTGCTAACTCGTCCGCTCTTTCGTTTCCCTCCAACCCCGCGTGCGCCTTTATCCAGAAAAGTTTGATAATTTTGCCACTTTTCGTTATTTCAGCTATATTTTTTCTGGTTTTGACGGCGAGGGGGTGGAGGGAATCGCTGTTTACCACGGTTTCGAGTGCCGACCTGGAGTCGCAGTATATGTGACTATGTCGGGATTTCCTTCGTATGGCTTGAGTAGTGGCTTCAAATAGTGCTAACAGCTCTGCCTGATAAACAGTGCAGTACGACGGCAGTCTTAGCTTTCGGGTACTTACCTCTTGGCCGTTTTCCCATAGGGATAACGCCGCGCCGACTTTCTCCTCAAGCTTACTGCCGTCGGTGAAGATGTCGAGGCCACAGTTGGTGTGCAGTTGCACTGCTTCGCCGTCTGCCAAGCACTCGAATGTGAGCTCTACCATTGCTGCAGGGTGTACTTTGTCAGTAAAGGCTATGTTCTTCTCTATTTCTCGGTCGCCTATTACTTGCTCGGTATACCCTTTCTTTACTTTATAAAGCAAGGCTGCTTCCCTGATACGTACGTCCAGAGGAAGCAACCCAGCAAGTATTAGTGCCGAGTTAAGAGATATAGTTTTATATCCCTTTACAATCTTCTGAGCGAAGCCACGCTGTACCACGTTCAATTGTTTCCTAACCATCAGTTTGTTGGTTGCAGAGGCCCATGCACTTGCCGCATACATTATTGTGGGCTCTACCACTGCCATATAAATAATCCGGATCACCTCGGGTTGTAGTCCCCACTGAACTTTAGCAGCTCTTGAGAGCAGCTTATAAAAGTTCAGTGCTTTGCGACAGATATTACTTACGTGCTTGTTAAATGTAAGCTTGTCGTCAATATTCAATCCAAGCACTCTTATGTCCTTTGACATGGCAATGTCGATCCCTCCCATGCTGAGTCGTGGTGTGTCGAACTTGAGTTTCCTCGTCATCACCATAGCGCTGGTTTTCTGCGGGGCGAACCTCAATTTGTTCCTTACACCCCACGCCCAGACATGTTCAAGTGCGGCATTGGCATGTCCTTGGATTTCCTCTGCTGTTTCTCCGTCAAAGAGCAAAACTATGTCATCGGCAAAAGCCTGGACATAGTTGCCTCTCTGTTCAAGATCTTTAAGGAGTGGGTCCAGGATTAAATTCCAGAGGATGGGTCCTCCGATAGAACCCTGGACGCACCCCTTACTGGTTGATTTGGCAAACTCTTCGCCTGCATAGCGCACCCTGACCTTCCTGTTACTTAGGTAGCTGTCAATGACCCTTCTTAAATTGATCGGACATTCCTCCTCTGCCAGTCGGACTCTTATTTTTGGCCACCAAGCGTTGTCAAAAGCTCCCTCTATATCCAAAGACACAAGTGTGACGATTCGTTTTTCTTCTATCTTGGAACGAATTCTTCGAATGAGGGTATAGAGGGAGTCTTCAGTGCTTTTCTGGGGCATGAATCCGAACTGGTGAGGACTTATCCTTGGTACCAAGTAGAATTTAATCCGGGTCACTAACATCTTCTCGTACATTTTCCCCAAAACGGGAAGGAGGCCAATTGGTCTATACGCTTTGGGGACTGTGTACTTTTCTTTGCCTGGCTTTCTTAATACAACCACCGTAGCTTCCTTCCAACTGGTTGGGAAGTGGTGGTAAGCCAGGCATTTGTTCAGAAGTCCTAGAAACAGGCCGGGGTCGCCTCTAATGGCTTGGCCGCATATGTCGGCTGTAAGGCCATCTGCTCCTGGAGCCTTTTTGGGGTTAAAGGCGTTGACTGCCAAGAACAGCTCTGTCATTGTGAACGGAGGATCGCAGGGACCACCTTGCTCTCCCTTGTTCACCTCTTCAGCTTGCGCTCTTGTCCGCCTGTGTTCAACGTCTTCCCCCTCTGTGGTATCCGCTGGATAAAAAGTATCCGCTAGCAGTTTTGCAGAGCCCTTTGCGTCCAGAGTCGTGCCATTTTCTTCCAGTGGCAGGTCCTCTTCTCTTTTCGTTGTCCTTCCTATAATACGATAAATTCCCTCCCACGTTCCTTCTTTCACCTGCTTTCCACAAAACTCTTTCCAACTTTGAACTTGGGCCTTCTGTGCCTCCATCTCATATTCTTCTTTATGTTTTAGGTAGTCAGCGACGACCTTCGCCCTTCGGACCTTCGCAGCGCAGCGGATTCTGTTTTTCCTGGTAGCGACTCCTCTTCTCATCTCTTCAAGTTTTTCGGACCACCACGAGATAGTCAGTACACCTTCGGTTTTCTTTTTCGGTATTGAGCTATTGCAAGCTTTTACTATTATATCAGTGTATTTGTTTATTGCTATGTCTATTTCTGTTGTGCTATTAATATTTTCTATTGACTCTACATTAAATGTGTGTTCTATTTTTAACTGGGTGAGTTTCTCATGAAACCCACTCCAGTTTGCTTTCTTAGTGTTGAAATTTCTTGTAGTCCTTACGATTGTTATGCCTTTAGATTTCCGAAGTTGCACGTTAAAAGCTATCCCGTTATGGTCCGAACTTGTGAGCCCCTCTACCACTCGCCAGTCATCTACCAGGTTCAACATATCCTCCGAGCATGCTGTGACGTCAACGTGACTCCTAAAACTTTGACCTCCTCTTATGGTATCGAATGTTGGCACGGTTCCAACATTAAGCACATGAAGGCCCAGTTCGTCAAGTGTTGCGGCAAAATCTTCGCCCCTGCTGTCAACTTTCAGGCTTCCCCACCAGGTACTCTTTGCGTTAGAGTCACCGCCTATTAACAACCGTTTTGGTCCTATCTGCTTTTTTATCTCCGTAAGATGTTCCAAATATGGGCCGATGGGGCGGTCTGGCTCAAAGTAGTAGGATACCAAGTTGATTCTCCAAGTGCTAGTCTTAACCCCCACCACCACGATGTTATCGGTGGTGAGTTGCGGGAACTGGATAACTTCTAGGTTTGCGTCAAGTACAGCTATTGCTGCTTTTACTTTCCCGTCGCCTTGAGCAGCACTCTGAAAAATCCTAACACCTTGGTATGCCTTCATGCTTCTTGCTCCACCCACATACGGCTCCTGGAGAAGTGCGATTGCAGCTTTCTGCCTTTTGGCTTCTATGAAAACCTCAACGGTTGCCAGTTTTTTGCGTTGGAGGTTTGTTTGCAGGACTCTGTATGAGGCCACCTTAGCAATATGCCACGGTGGATCTAGCAAGTGCCTCCCATCTACGTCGCACCGGGCATTCGCTGCTGAAGGCGTTATGGTCCGTTCTCTCCATTTTGGCCTTTGTACAATTTATGCAGCTGGGAGCGACGTCCGCCAGTCTCTCAGCACAGCTGCTCCGCAAATGCTGTCCTCCACAGTGGCTGCACACATCGGCAGCATCGCGACAGAATTTTTTACCATGTCCGTACCCTAAACAGCGCGAGCACTGTATTAGGGGGGACTGGTCGGCCACTCTGACCCTTTGCATATCGATGTGCACAGCCCCTGTTTCGGTCAGCCTCTGCCAAATTGTCGGCGATACTCTGGCGACTACGTGTGCCAGTAGTGGGTTTCTGGCTCTTCGCCGGTATCTGATTTCGATACGATTTTCGTCGTTGCTTACGTCACTCAAGAGGTGCTTGTTTTGCTGCCTTATCGCCTCTACGATGTCCTCATCAGTGTGGTACTGTAGAACACCGAAGAGGATGATAAGGGGGTCCTTATTTTTCACCTCCTCTACGTTGAGTTGGCCTCCTTTGTCCTTGATCCTTTTGGTCACTTTTTTAATTTCCTCCTGGCTTCTGCAACCAACGATGACCTTGCGATCCTTTGCTTTCCGTATTTTATCGACGAGAACCCAACCTTCCTCGGAGTTGATTGCTCTCCTTATCTGATTAATCACCTCATCTCCGGTTTCAGACTCATCTTTTGAGGTGACTACCACCGAATGCAACGCTGTCTGCTGCACAGGTTTTTTCACGCTGTCTCCAGCTACTGTACTAGCGTAGGTAGTTTTCTCTAGGATCTCCTGATGGCTTCCTATTTTGGTTTGAAGTTCAGCCAAACATGCGGTATTTTCTGAAAGTAGCCTGCTATGCTCTTTCAGCCTTTTGCACAACTCTGCGTACTCTACTGGTTCTGCAGGTGGTTTTTCGGGTAGAGGCTGAGCTTCAACACTGCCTTCTTTTTGATCCTGAGTTTTGGCCTGTTCTCTCAGCTTCTTATTTTCTGCTTCTATTTCTTTAATTATTTCAAGCATCCTCTCCAATCCATTGGTCAAGGCTTCCTTGGTCTCTGTTTTTATGAATCTGGTGTTTCCTAAATTCAATTTGCACTTGTTATAGCACGCCCTTGCCTCTGCGATTCTGCTGATTGCATACGTCGCTTTTGGTGGTGATCTCTTACATCCCTCTAACGATGTTTTAGGGGGCTTGTCTCTACGTTCCTGTTTTTCAGTAGAGCTTTGTTTGGAGGTTTGGGGTGCGGAAGTCGATGGGCTTGAGGCAGGGGATAGAGATAATCGCCCTGATTCCCATTCACCAATACTCACTCGGACCTTGGTTTGTGCAGGTCCAGCCTGCTCTGCTGATTCAGGATGCTTCTTAGCTGGCGTGCGTGCGGTGGCGTACATGTTACGAGGAATGCGTCAATTTGTATATTTGTATATAATATTTATTATTAAAATTTGTAAAAATTGTAGAACTATTTTAGTCAGAATGTAATTAGTAAATAAAATAAAATAAAATATAATAAAATAAATTGATAAAATATTATAATGAACCAAACCAGGTTGTCAATAAGGACGTTAAGAACTTTTAACGAGAGTGTTCTGCAGGTCACCGGCAGATGTCGATTGGTACTTAGGTACCAATTTCACAATTTTGTTTATGGTCGCTTCACACTAATTTCCGTCATAAACGATCGGAAAGGGTACAACAACACAGTTATCAATTTGCCGGAATACTTAAATTACGCTTAAAATAACAATTATATAAAGTGAAAATTTAATAATTTTCCAAAAACAATGTAAACAATAAACAATAAAATAAAGCAAATATAATATAAAAAATATAAAGCGCAGCTTAATTTCCTATAGGGAATTCGTCTATATCAAGTTGTGTCGGTCTAGAGTGCTCAACAACACGGTTAATGGTCCAATTTAAAATTACAAATAGTCAAAAGAATTTATTTTTAAAAAAAACCTTAAATTTTTGTCTTTATCTTAGTATTCTTAGTATTCCTCATAGGTTTTATAGTTTGTTTCTGATGTTAGGTGAACGATCAGATGTTGGAAATTTACAAAATTTTTTGCAAAATTTTTTAGGTCAATAGTTTTGGTAATTTTTTAAGTTGTCAATTTGGCGTACTGCCTTCAGTTTGTCAATATAAATGATAATAAACGAATACTAATTTTCCAAAGTCGAAAAAATTTTTAGAAGAAAAATTTTGCAAAAATTTTTTTGGCACTATCTTATTAAAAATAAAAAATTGTTCGCACCTTGAGCATACTACGTATGTTCAAGCCGCTCGTAAAAAGTGGCTAGAACGCACCGTTTCCGAGATATTTACAGTTTTTTGAAAATTTTTCAAAATTTAAAAAGTTCCAAAAATGTGAATTTTAATATGTATATAAGATCTTCAGCATACTTCGTATGTTGAAGCCTCTCTCAAAAACGGCCTAAAATGCACCGTTTTCGAGATACGGGCGATTTTAGGAAAAAAATTTAAAAATTTAAAAATGACTCGGAAAAATTTTCAAAAAATTTAATTATAAAAATCCAGCTAACTTAAAATACCCATTATCATGGGTATTTGAAACTTTGGTTAAATTTGGTCTAAAATGCTTAATTAACCAGATAAATGCGATTTTAATACAAAAAAAAAAAAAAATTTATATCTCTAAAACTAGAAATGGGAAAAATCTAAAAATTTTTTTACAAAATAGTTAAAATTAAAGTCTATCGGATAAATTTTTAAAAAGGTGGTGCTACCGATCTTGATCGTCAGATAAAAATGTTCAAAATTTGACAAAATTTTCAAAAAATCTCTACTCAGCTGTGAGTGGTCCGATTTCCGAGTTCGAGGTGTCAATTGAGAGGGCTCGGCGAGACGCACAATCCCCAATCGTCAGATGTGCTCGAAGTGGTCCGGAAGTCCGACCACGTGGCCACGTGGTTTCGGGTTTTTTGGTAATATCTCGGCGAGTTGACACGGGAAAAATCCCGGACTCAGCCAAAATGAGGTCCTCGTAGTTGCACACCCTTTAATTATTTAAAAAAGGGGTGTCGCCGCGACTAATCGCGCAGCGTTTCACGTCAAAGGTGTGAATTTTTAACAAAATTCACTTTTTCACTTGTAATTTTGTGAATTTTGGTCCAATTTCCAAAATTCTTTCACGCACTTGTAGCACTCAAAAATACGCACAATTTGATATATCACACGGTGGATTTTGAGCACTTTTTACCACTTTTTCCGATTTTTGAAAGGTATTTGGAGCGCGGAACCACGTGTTTTTGGTGCGCTCTCGGTGGCGGTTGGAGCGGAACTGGGTTAGGTTAGGTTAGGTTAGGTTAGGTTAGGTTAGGTTAGGTTAGGTTAGGTTAGGTTAGGTTAGGTTAGGTTAGGTTAGGTTAGGTTAGGTTAGGTTAGGTTAGGTTAGGTTAGGTTAGGTTAGGTTAGGTTAGGTTAGGTTAGGTTAGGTTAGGTTAGGTTAGGTTAGGTTAGGTTAGGTTAGGTTAGGTTAGGTTAGGTTAGGTTAGGTTAGGTTAGGTTAGGTTAGGTTAGGTTAGGTTAGGTTAGGTTAGGTTAGGTTAGGTTAGGTTAGGTTAGGTTAGGTTAGGTTAGGTTAGGTTAGGTTAGGTTAGGTTAGGTTAGGTTAGGTTAGGTTAGGTTAGGTTAGGTTAGGTTAGGTTAGGTTAGGTTAGGTTAGGTTAGGTTAGGTTAGGTTAGGTTAGGTTAGGTTAGGTTAGGTTAGGTTAGGTTAGGTTAGGTTAGGTTAGGTTAGGTTAGGTTAGGTTAGGTTAGGTTAGGTTAGGTTAGGTTAGGTTAGGTTAGGTTAGGTTAGGTTAGGTTAGGTTAGGTTAGGTTAGGTTAGGTTAGGTTAGGTTAGGTTAGGTTAGGTTAGGTTAGGTTAGGTTAGGTTAGGTTAGGTTAGGTTAGGTTAGGTTAGGTTAGGTTAGGTTAGGTTAGGTTAGGTTAGGTTAGGTTAGGTTAGGTTAGGTTAGGTTAGGTTAGGTTAGGTTAGGTTAGGTTAGGTTAGGTTAGGTTAGGTTAGGTTAGGTTAGGTTAGGTTAGGTTAGGTTAGGTTAGGTTAGGTTAGGTTAGGTTAGGTTAGGTTAGGTTAGGTTAGGTTAGGTTAGGTTAGGTTAGGTTAGGTTAGGTTAGGTTAGGTTAGGTTAGGTTAGGTTAGGTTAGGTTAGGTTAGGTTAGGTTAGGTTAGGTTAGGTTAGGTTAGGTTAGGTTAGGTTAGGTTAGGTTAGGTTAGGTTAGGTTAGGTTAGGTTAGGTTAGGTTAGGTTAGGTTAGGTTAGGTTAGGTTAGGTTAGGTTAGGTTAGGTTAGGTTAGGTTAGGTTAGGTTAGGTTAGGTTAGGTTAGGTTAGGTTAGGTTAGGTTAGGTTAGGTTAGGTTAGGTTAGGTTAGGTTAGGTTAGGTTAGGTTAGGTTAGGTTAGGTTAGGTTAGGTTAGGTTAGGTTAGGTTAGGTTAGGTTAGGTTAGGTTAGGTTAGGTTAGGTTAGGTTAGGTTAGGTTAGGTTAGGTTAGGTTAGGTTAGGTTAGGTTAGGTTAGGTTAGGTTAGGTTAGGTTAGGTTAGGTTAGGTTAGGTTAGGTTAGGTTAGGTTAGGTTAGGTTAGGTTAGGTTAGGTTAGGTTAGGTTAGGTTAGGTTAGGTTAGGTTAGGTTAGGTTAGGTTAGGTTAGGTTAGGTTAGGTTAGGTTAGGTTAGGTTAGGTTAGGTTAGGTTAGGTTAGGTTAGGTTAGGTTAGGTTAGGTTAGGTTAGGTTAGGTTAGGTTAGGTTAGGTTAGGTTAGGTTAGGTTAGGTTAGGTTAGGTTAGGTTAGGTTAGGTTAGGTTAGGTTAGGTTAGGTTAGGTTAGGTTAGGTTAGGTTAGGTTAGGTTAGGTTAGGTTAGGTTAGGTTAGGTTAGGTTAGGTTAGGTTAGGTTAGGTTAGGTTAGGTTAGGTTAGGTTAGGTTAGGTTAGGTTAGGTTAGGTTAGGTTAGGTTAGGTTAGGTTAGGTTAGGTTAGGTTAGGTTAGGTTAGGTTAGGTTAGGTTAGGTTAGGTTAGGTTAGGTTAGGTTAGGTTAGGTTAGGTTAGGTTAGGTTAGGTTAGGTTAGGTTAGGTTAGGTTAGGTTAGGTTAGGTTAGGTTAGGTTAGGTTAGGTTAGGTTAGGTTAGGTTAGGTTAGGTTAGGTTAGGTTAGGTTAGGTTAGGTTAGGTTAGGTTAGGTTAGGTTAGGTTAGGTTAGGTTAGGTTAGGTTAGGTTAGGTTAGGTTAGGTTAGGTTAGGTTAGGTTAGGTTAGGTTAGGTTAGGTTAGGTTAGGTTAGGTTAGGTTAGGTTAGGTTAGGTTAGGTTAGGTTAGGTTAGGTTAGGTTAGGTTAGGTTAGGTTAGGTTAGGTTAGGTTAGGTTAGGTTAGGTTAGGTTAGGTTAGGTTAGGTTAGGTTAGGTTAGGTTAGGTTAGGTTAGGTTAGGTTAGGTTAGGTTAGGTTAGGTTAGGTTAGGTTAGGTTAGGTTAGGTTAGGTTAGGTTAGGTTAGGTTAGGTTAGGTTAGGTTAGGTTAGGTTAGGTTAGGTTAGGTTAGGTTAGGTTAGGTTAGGTTAGGTTAGGTTAGGTTAGGTTAGGTTAGGTTAGGTTAGGTTAGGTTAGGTTAGGTTAGGTTAGGTTAGGTTAGGTTAGGTTAGGTTAGGTTAGGTTAGGTTAGGTTAGGTTAGGTTAGGTTAGGTTAGGTTAGGTTAGGTTAGGTTAGGTTAGGTTAGGTTAGGTTAGGTTAGGTTAGGTTAGGTTAGGTTAGGTTAGGTTAGGTTAGGTTAGGTTAGGTTAGGTTAGGTTAGGTTAGGTTAGGTTAGGTTAGGTTAGGTTAGGTTAGGTTAGGTTAGGTTAGGTTAGGTTAGGTTAGGTTAGGTTAGGTTAGGTTAGGTTAGGTTAGGTTAGGTTAGGTTAGGTTAGGTTAGGTTAGGTTAGGTTAGGTTAGGTTAGGTTAGGTTAGGTTAGGTTAGGTTAGGTTAGGTTAGGTTAGGTTAGGTTAGGTTAGGTTAGGTTAGGTTAGGTTAGGTTAGGTTAGGTTAGGTTAGGTTAGGTTAGGTTAGGTTAGGTTAGGTTAGGTTAGGTTAGGTTAGGTTAGGTTAGGTTAGGTTAGGTTAGGTTAGGTTAGGTTAGGTTAGGTTAGGTTAGGTTAGGTTAGGTTAGGTTAGGTTAGGTTAGGTTAGGTTAGGTTAGGTTAGGTTAGGTTAGGTTAGGTTAGGTTAGGTTAGGTTAGGTTAGGTTAGGTTAGGTTAGGTTAGGTTAGGTTAGGTTAGGTTAGGTTAGGTTAGGTTAGGTTAGGTTAGGTTAGGTTAGGTTAGGTTAGGTTAGGTTAGGTTAGGTTAGGTTAGGTTAGGTTAGGTTAGGTTAGGTTAGGTTAGGTTAGGTTAGGTTAGGTTAGGTTAGGTTAGGTTAGGTTAGGTTAGGTTAGGTTAGGTTAGGTTAGGTTAGGTTAGGTTAGGTTAGGTTAGGTTAGGTTAGGTTAGGTTAGGTTAGGTTAGGTTAGGTTAGGTTAGGTTAGGTTAGGTTAGGTTAGGTTAGGTTAGGTTAGGTTAGGTTAGGTTAGGTTAGGTTAGGTTAGGTTAGGTTAGGTTAGGTTAGGTTAGGTTAGGTTAGGTTAGGTTAGGTTAGGTTAGGTTAGGTTAGGTTAGGTTAGGTTAGGTTAGGTTAGGTTAGGTTAGGTTAGGTTAGGTTAGGTTAGGTTAGGTTAGGTTAGGTTAGGTTAGGTTAGGTTAGGTTAGGTTAGGTTAGGTTAGGTTAGGTTAGGTTAGGTTAGGTTAGGTTAGGTTAGGTTAGGTTAGGTTAGGTTAGGTTAGGTTAGGTTAGGTTAGGTTAGGTTAGGTTAGGTTAGGTTAGGTTAGGTTAGGTTAGGTTAGGTTAGGTTAGGTTAGGTTAGGTTAGGTTAGGTTAGGTTAGGTTAGGTTAGGTTAGGTTAGGTTAGGTTAGGTTAGGTTAGGTTAGGTTAGGTTAGGTTAGGTTAGGTTAGGTTAGGTTAGGTTAGGTTAGGTTAGGTTAGGTTAGGTTAGGTTAGGTTAGGTTAGGTTAGGTTAGGTTAGGTTAGGTTAGGTTAGGTTAGGTTAGGTTAGGTTAGGTTAGGTTAGGTTAGGTTAGGTTAGGTTAGGTTAGGTTAGGTTAGGTTAGGTTAGGTTAGGTTAGGTTAGGTTAGGTTAGGTTAGGTTAGGTTAGGTTAGGTTAGGTTAGGTTAGGTTAGGTTAGGTTAGGTTAGGTTAGGTTAGGTTAGGTTAGGTTAGGTTAGGTTAGGTTAGGTTAGGTTAGGTTAGGTTAGGTTAGGTTAGGTTAGGTTAGGTTAGGTTAGGTTAGGTTAGGTTAGGTTAGGTTAGGTTAGGTTAGGTTAGGTTAGGTTAGGTTAGGTTAGGTTAGGTTAGGTTAGGTTAGGTTAGGTTAGGTTAGGTTAGGTTAGGTTAGGTTAGGTTAGGTTAGGTTAGGTTAGGTTAGGTTAGGTTAGGTTAGGTTAGGTTAGGTTAGGTTAGGTTAGGTTAGGTTAGGTTAGGTTAGGTTAGGTTAGGTTAGGTTAGGTTAGGTTAGGTTAGGTTAGGTTAGGTTAGGTTAGGTTAGGTTAGGTTAGGTTAGGTTAGGTTAGGTTAGGTTAGGTTAGGTTAGGTTAGGTTAGGTTAGGTTAGGTTAGGTTAGGTTAGGTTAGGTTAGGTTAGGTTAGGTTAGGTTAGGTTAGGTTAGGTTAGGTTAGGTTAGGTTAGGTTAGGTTAGGTTAGGTTAGGTTAGGTTAGGTTAGGTTAGGTTAGGTTAGGTTAGGTTAGGTTAGGTTAGGTTAGGTTAGGTTAGGTTAGGTTAGGTTAGGTTAGGTTAGGTTAGGTTAGGTTAGGTTAGGTTAGGTTAGGTTAGGTTAGGTTAGGTTAGGTTAGGTTAGGTTAGGTTAGGTTAGGTTAGGTTAGGTTAGGTTAGGTTAGGTTAGGTTAGGTTAGGTTAGGTTAGGTTAGGTTAGGTTAGGTTAGGTTAGGTTAGGTTAGGTTAGGTTAGGTTAGGTTAGGTTAGGTTAGGTTAGGTTAGGTTAGGTTAGGTTAGGTTAGGTTAGGTTAGGTTAGGTTAGGTTAGGTTAGGTTAGGTTAGGTTAGGTTAGGTTAGGTTAGGTTAGGTTAGGTTAGGTTAGGTTAGGTTAGGTTAGGTTAGGTTAGGTTAGGTTAGGTTAGGTTAGGTTAGGTTAGGTTAGGTTAGGTTAGGTTAGGTTAGGTTAGGTTAGGTTAGGTTAGGTTAGGTTAGGTTAGGTTAGGTTAGGTTAGGTTAGGTTAGGTTAGGTTAGGTTAGGTTAGGTTAGGTTAGGTTAGGTTAGGTTAGGTTAGGTTAGGTTAGGTTAGGTTAGGTTAGGTTAGGTTAGGTTAGGTTAGGTTAGGTTAGGTTAGGTTAGGTTAGGTTAGGTTAGGTTAGGTTAGGTTAGGTTAGGTTAGGTTAGGTTAGGTTAGGTTAGGTTAGGTTAGGTTAGGTTAGGTTAGGTTAGGTTAGGTTAGGTTAGGTTAGGTTAGGTTAGGTTAGGTTAGGTTAGGTTAGGTTAGGTTAGGTTAGGTTAGGTTAGGTTAGGTTAGGTTAGGTTAGGTTAGGTTAGGTTAGGTTAGGTTAGGTTAGGTTAGGTTAGGTTAGGTTAGGTTAGGTTAGGTTAGGTTAGGTTAGGTTAGGTTAGGTTAGGTTAGGTTAGGTTAGGTTAGGTTAGGTTAGGTTAGGTTAGGTTAGGTTAGGTTAGGTTAGGTTAGGTTAGGTTAGGTTAGGTTAGGTTAGGTTAGGTTAGGTTAGGTTAGGTTAGGTTAGGTTAGGTTAGGTTAGGTTAGGTTAGGTTAGGTTAGGTTAGGTTAGGTTAGGTTAGGTTAGGTTAGGTTAGGTTAGGTTAGGTTAGGTTAGGTTAGGTTAGGTTAGGTTAGGTTAGGTTAGGTTAGGTTAGGTTAGGTTAGGTTAGGTTAGGTTAGGTTAGGTTAGGTTAGGTTAGGTTAGGTTAGGTTAGGTTAGGTTAGGTTAGGTTAGGTTAGGTTAGGTTAGGTTAGGTTAGGTTAGGTTAGGTTAGGTTAGGTTAGGTTAGGTTAGGTTAGGTTAGGTTAGGTTAGGTTAGGTTAGGTTAGGTTAGGTTAGGTTAGGTTAGGTTAGGTTAGGTTAGGTTAGGTTAGGTTAGGTTAGGTTAGGTTAGGTTAGGTTAGGTTAGGTTAGGTTAGGTTAGGTTAGGTTAGGTTAGGTTAGGTTAGGTTAGGTTAGGTTAGGTTAGGTTAGGTTAGGTTAGGTTAGGTTAGGTTAGGTTAGGTTAGGTTAGGTTAGGTTAGGTTAGGTTAGGTTAGGTTAGGTTAGGTTAGGTTAGGTTAGGTTAGGTTAGGTTAGGTTAGGTTAGGTTAGGTTAGGTTAGGTTAGGTTAGGTTAGGTTAGGTTAGGTTAGGTTAGGTTAGGTTAGGTTAGGTTAGGTTAGGTTAGGTTAGGTTAGGTTAGGTTAGGTTAGGTTAGGTTAGGTTAGGTTAGGTTAGGTTAGGTTAGGTTAGGTTAGGTTAGGTTAGGTTAGGTTAGGTTAGGTTAGGTTAGGTTAGGTTAGGTTAGGTTAGGTTAGGTTAGGTTAGGTTAGGTTAGGTTAGGTTAGGTTAGGTTAGGTTAGGTTAGGTTAGGTTAGGTTAGGTTAGGTTAGGTTAGGTTAGGTTAGGTTAGGTTAGGTTAGGTTAGGTTAGGTTAGGTTAGGTTAGGTTAGGTTAGGTTAGGTTAGGTTAGGTTAGGTTAGGTTAGGTTAGGTTAGGTTAGGTTAGGTTAGGTTAGGTTAGGTTAGGTTAGGTTAGGTTAGGTTAGGTTAGGTTAGGTTAGGTTAGGTTAGGTTAGGTTAGGTTAGGTTAGGTTAGGTTAGGTTAGGTTAGGTTAGGTTAGGTTAGGTTAGGTTAGGTTAGGTTAGGTTAGGTTAGGTTAGGTTAGGTTAGGTTAGGTTAGGTTAGGTTAGGTTAGGTTAGGTTAGGTTAGGTTAGGTTAGGTTAGGTTAGGTTAGGTTAGGTTAGGTTAGGTTAGGTTAGGTTAGGTTAGGTTAGGTTAGGTTAGGTTAGGTTAGGTTAGGTTAGGTTAGGTTAGGTTAGGTTAGGTTAGGTTAGGTTAGGTTAGGTTAGGTTAGGTTAGGTTAGGTTAGGTTAGGTTAGGTTAGGTTAGGTTAGGTTAGGTTAGGTTAGGTTAGGTTAGGTTAGGTTAGGTTAGGTTAGGTTAGGTTAGGTTAGGTTAGGTTAGGTTAGGTTAGGTTAGGTTAGGTTAGGTTAGGTTAGGTTAGGTTAGGTTAGGTTAGGTTAGGTTAGGTTAGGTTAGGTTAGGTTAGGTTAGGTTAGGTTAGGTTAGGTTAGGTTAGGTTAGGTTAGGTTAGGTTAGGTTAGGTTAGGTTAGGTTAGGTTAGGTTAGGTTAGGTTAGGTTAGGTTAGGTTAGGTTAGGTTAGGTTAGGTTAGGTTAGGTTAGGTTAGGTTAGGTTAGGTTAGGTTAGGTTAGGTTAGGTTAGGTTAGGTTAGGTTAGGTTAGGTTAGGTTAGGTTAGGTTAGGTTAGGTTAGGTTAGGTTAGGTTAGGTTAGGTTAGGTTAGGTTAGGTTAGGTTAGGTTAGGTTAGGTTAGGTTAGGTTAGGTTAGGTTAGGTTAGGTTAGGTTAGGTTAGGTTAGGTTAGGTTAGGTTAGGTTAGGTTAGGTTAGGTTAGGTTAGGTTAGGTTAGGTTAGGTTAGGTTAGGTTAGGTTAGGTTAGGTTAGGTTAGGTTAGGTTAGGTTAGGTTAGGTTAGGTTAGGTTAGGTTAGGTTAGGTTAGGTTAGGTTAGGTTAGGTTAGGTTAGGTTAGGTTAGGTTAGGTTAGGTTAGGTTAGGTTAGGTTAGGTTAGGTTAGGTTAGAGTTAGGTTAGGTTAGGTTAGGTTAGGTTAGGTTAGGTTAGGTTAGGTTAGGTTAGGTTAGGTTAGGTTAGGTTAGGTTAGGTTAGGTTAGGTTAGGTTAGGTTAGGTTAGGTTAGGTTAGGTTAGGTTAGGTTAGGTTAGGTTAGGTTAGGTTAGGTTAGGTTAGGTTAGGTTAGGTTAGGTTAGGTTAGGTTAGGTTAGGTTAGGTTAGGTTAGGTTAGGTTAGGTTAGGTTAGGTTAGGTTAGGTTAGGTTAGGTTAGGTTAGGTTAGGTTAGGTTAGGTTAGGTTAGGTTAGGTTAGGTTAGGTTAGGTTAGGTTAGGTTAGGTTAGGTTAGGTTAGGTTAGGTTAGGTTAGGTTAGGTTAGGTTAGGTTAGGTTAGGTTAGGTTAGGTTAGGTTAGGTTAGGTTAGGTTAGGTTAGGTTAGG